>CAUVXE010000216.1:0-148555 GCA_963555765.1 Orthonevra nobilis
GGTTGAAAAATGCACTTTTTTCCGGAGTTTGCAAATTACGATTTCTATTATATTGACAGTCACAAAGATCACGAAATGAACACAAATTTGAAATTTTAGCTCTGAGAGCCTTGTATTAACGAAAATACAGATAAATGATATCCGAGGCTTTTTTGCTTAATTCTGCTGGACTATAGCCCATGGTTGCAAAATGCACTTTTTTCCGGAATTCGCAAATTACAATTTCTTAGATATTGATAGTCACAAGCATCGCGAACTGAACACAAATTTGAAAATTTAGCTCTGAGAACCTTTTATTGACAAAAATACAGAAATATGAAATCCGAGGCTATTTTGCTTAATTCTGCTGGACTATAGCCCATGGTTGCAAAATGCACTTTTTTCCGGAATTCGCAAATTAAAATTTCTTAGATATTGATAGTCACAAGCATCGCGAACTGAACACAAATTTGAAAATTTAGCTCTGAGAACCTTTTATTGACAAAAATACAGAAATATGAAATCCGAGGCTTTTTTGCTTAATTCTGCTGGACTATAGCCCATGGTTGAAAAATGCACTTTTTTCCGGAATTTGCAAATTACGATTTCTATTATATTGACAGTCACAAAGATCACGAAATGAACACAAATTTGAAATTTTAGCTCTGAGAGCCTTGTATTAACGAAAATACAGATAAATGATATCCGAGGCTTTTTTGCTTAATTCTGCTGGACTATAGCCCATGGTTGCAAAATGCACTTTTTTCCGGAATTCGCAAATTACAATTTCTTAGATATTGATAGTCACAAGCATCGCGAACTGAACACAAATTTGAAAATTTAGCTCTGAGAACCTTTTATTGACAAAAATACAGAAATATGAAATCCGAGGCTTTTTTGCTTAATTCTGCTGGACTATAGCCCATGGTTTCAAATGCACTTTTTTCTCAAATTCGCAAATTACGACTTCTATTATATTGACAGTCACAAAGATCACGAAATGAACACAAATTTGAAAATTTAGCTCTGAGAACCTTTTATTGACAAAAATACAGAAATATGAAATCCGAGGCTTTTTGCTTAATTCTGCTGGACTATAGCCCATGGTTTCAAAATGCACTTTTTTCTCAAATTCGCAAATTACGACTTCTATTATATTGACAGTCACAAAGATCACGAAATGAACACAAATTTGAAAATTTAGCTCTGAGAACCTTTTATTGACAAAAATACAGAAATATGAAATCCGAGGCTTTTTTGCTTAATTCTGCTGGACTATAGCCCATGGATGCAAAATGCACTTTTTTCCGGAATTCGCAAATTACAATTTCTTAGATATTGATAGTCACAAGCATCGCGAACTGAACATAAATTTGAAAATTTAGCTCTGAGAACCTTTTATTGACAAAAATACAGAAATATGAAATCCGAGGCTTTTTTGCTTAATTCTGCTGGACTATAGCCCATGGATGCAAAATGCACTTTTTTCCGGAATTCGCAAATTACAATTTCTTAGATATTGATAGTCACAAGCATCGCGAACTGAACATAAATTTGAAAATTTAGCTCTGAGAACCTTTTATTGACAAAAATACAGAAATATGAAATCCGAGGCTATTTTGCTTAATTCTGCTGGACTATAGCCCATGGTTGCAAAATGCACTTTTTTCCGGAATTCGCAAATTAAAATTTCTTAGATATTGATAGTCACAAGCATCGCGAACTGAACACAAATTTGAAAATTTAGCTCTGAGAACCTTTTATTGACAAAAATACAGAAATATGAAATCCGAGGCTTTTTTGCTTAATTCTGCTGGACTATAGCCCATGGTTGAAAAATGCACTTTTTTCCGGAATTTGCAAATTACGATTTCTATTATATTGACAGTCACAAAGATCACGAAATGAACACAAATTTGAAATTTTAGCTCTGAGAGCCTTGTATTAACGAAAATACAGATAAATGATATCCGAGGCTTTTTTGCTTAATTCTGCTGGACTATAGCCCATGGTTGCAAAATGCACTTTTTTCCGGAATTCGCAAATTACAATTTCTTAGATATTGATAGTCACAAGCATCGCGAACTGAACACAAATTTGAAAATTTAGCTCTGAGAACCTTTTATTGACAAAAATACAGAAATATGAAATCCGAGGCTTTTTTGCTTAATTCTGCTGGACTATAGCCCATGGTTGAAAAATGCACTTTTTCTCAAATTCGCAAATTACGATTTCTTTTATATTGACAGTCACAAAGATCACGAAATGAACACAAATTTGAAAATTTAGCTCTGAGAACCTTTTATTGACAAAATACAGAAATATGAAATCCGAGGCTTTTTTGCTTAATTCTGCTGGACTATAGCCCATGGTTGCAAAATGCACTTTTTTCCGGAATTCGCAAATTACGACTTCTATTATATTGACAGTCACAAAGATCACGAAATGAACACAAATTTGAAAATTTAGCTCTGAGAACCTTTTATTGACAAAAATACAGAAATATGAAATCCGAGGCTTTTTTGCTTAATTCTGCTGGACTATAGCCCATGGTTTCAAAATGCACTTTTTTCTCAAATTCGCAAATTACGACTTCTATTATATTGACAGTCACAAAGATCACGAAATGAACACAAATTTGAAAATTTAGCTCTGAGAACCTTTTATTGACAAAAATACAGAAATATGAAATCCGAGGCTTTTTTGCTTAATTCTGCTGGACTATAGCCCATGGTTTCAAAATGCACTTTTTTCTCAAATTCGCAAATTACGATTTCTTTTATATTGACAGTCACAAAGATCACGAAATGAACACAAATTTGAAAATTTAGCTCTGAGAACCTTTTATTGACAAAAATACAGAAATATGAAATCCGAGGCTTTTTTGCTTAATTCTGCTGGACTATAGCCCATGGTTGCAAAATGCACTTTTTTCCGGAATTCGCAAATTACAATTTCTTAGATATTGATAGTCACAAGCATCGCGAACTGAACACAAATTTGAAATTTAGCTCTGAGAACCTTTTATTGACAAAAATACAGAAATATGAAATCCGAGGCTTTTTTGCTTAATTCTGCTGGACTATAGCCCATGGTTTCAAAATGCACTTTTTTCTCAAATTCGCAAATTACGATTTCTTTTATATTGACAGTCACAAAGATCACGAAATGAACACAAATTTGAAAATTTAGCTCTGAGAACCTTTTATTGACAAAAATACAGAAATATGAAATCCGAGGCTTTTTTGCTTAATTCTGCTGGACTATAGCCCATGGTTTCAAAATGCACTTTTTTCTCAAATTCGCAAATTACGATTTCTTTTATATTGACAGTCACAAAGATCACGAAATGAACACAAATTTGAAAATTTAGCTCTGAGAACCTTTTATTGACAAAAATACAGAAATATGAAATCCGAGGCTTTTTTGCTTAATTCTGCTGGACTATAGCCCATGGTTGCAAAATGCACTTTTTTCGGAATTCGCAAATTACAATTTCTTAGATATTGATAGTCACAAGCATCGCGAACTGAACACAAATTTGAAAATTTAGCTCTGAGAACCTTTTATTGACAAAAATACAGAAATATGAAATCCGAGGCTTTTTGCTTAATTCTGCTGGACTATAGCCCATGGTTGCAAAATGCACTTTTTTCCGGAATTCGCAAATTACAATTTCTTAGATATTGATAGTCACAAGCATCGCAAACTGAACACAAATTTGAAAATTTAGCTCTGAGAACCTTTTATTGACAAAAATACAGAAATATGAAATCCGAGGCTTTTTTGCTTAATTCTGCTGGACTATAACCCATGGATGCAAAATGCACTTTTTTCCGGAATTCGCAAATTACAATTTCTTAGATATTGATAGTCACAAGCATCGCGAACTGAACATAAATTTGAAAATTTAGCTCTGAGAACCTTTTATTGACAAAAATACAGAAATATGAAATCCGAGGCTATTTTGCTTAATTCTGCTGGACTATAGCCCATGGTTGCAAAATGCACTTTTTTCCGGAATTCGCAAATTACGATTTCTTTTATATTGACAGTCACAAAGATCACGAAATGAACACAAATTTGAAAATTTAGCTCTGAGAACCTTTTATTGACAAAAATACAGAAATATGAAATCCGAGGCTTTTTTGCTTAATTCTGCTGGACTATAGCCCATGGTGAAAAATGCACTTTTTTCCGGAATTTGCAAATTACGATTTCTATTATATTGACAGTCACAAAGATCACGAAATGAACACAAATTTGAAATTTTAGCTCTGAGAGCCTTGTATTAACGAAAATACAGATAAATGATATCCGAGGCTTTTTTGCTTAATTCTGCTGGACTATAGCCCATGGTTGCAAAATGCACTTTTTTCCGGAATTCGCAAATTACAATTTCTTAGATATTGATAGTCACAAGCATCGCGAACTGAACACAAATTTGAAAATTTAGCTCTGAGAACCTTTTATTGACAAAAATACAGAAATATGAAATCCGAGGCTTTTTTGCTTAATTCTGCTGGACTATAGGCCATGGTTTCAAAATGCACTTTTTTCTCAAATTCGCAAATTACGACTTCTATTATATTGACAGTCACAAAGATCACGAAATGAACACAAATTTGAAAATTTAGCTCTGAGAACCTTTTATTGACAAATATACAGAAATATGAAATCCGAGGCTTTTTTGCTTAATTCTGCTGGACTATAGCCCATGGTTTCAAAATGCACTTTTTTCTCAAATTCGCAAATTACGACTTCTATTATATTGACAGTCACAAAGATCGCGAAATGAACACAAATTTGAAAATTTAGCTCTGAGAACCTTTTATTGACAAAAATACAGAAATATGAAATCCGAGGCTTTTTTGCTTAATTCTGCTGGACTATAGCCCATGGTTTCAAAATGCACTTTTTTCTCAAATTCGCAAATTACGATTTCTTTTATATTGACAGTCACAAAGATCACGAAATGAACACAAATTTGAAAATTTAGCTCTGAGAACCTTTTATTGACAAAAATACAGAAATATGAAATCCGAGGCTTTTTTGCTTAATTCTGCTGGACTATAGCCCATGGTTGCAAAATGCACTTTTTTCCGGAATTCGCAAATTACAATTTCTTAGATATTGATAGTCACAAGCATCGCAAACTGAACACAAATTTGAAAATTTAGCTCTGAGAACCTTTTATTGACAAAAATACAGAAATATGAAATCCGAGGCTTTTTTGCTTAATTCTGCTGGACTATAGCCCATGGTTGAAAAATGCACTTTTTTCCGGAATTTGCAAATTACGATTTCTATTATATTGACAGTCACAAAGATCACGAAATGAACACAAATTTGAAATTTTAGCTCTGAGAGCCTTGTATTAACGAAAATACAGATAAATGATATCCGAGGCTTTTTTGCTTAATTCTGCTGGACTATAGCCCATGGTTGCAAAATGCACTTTTTTCCGGAATTCGCAAATTACAATTTCTTAGATATTGATAGTCACAAGCATCGCGAACTGAACACAAATTTGAAAATTTAGCTCTGAGAACCTTTTATTGACAAAAATACAGAAATATGAAATCCGAGGCTTTTTTGCTTAATTCTGCTGGACTATAGCCCATGGTTGCAAAATGCACTTTTTTCCGGAATTCGCAAATTACAATTTCTTAGATATTGATAGTCACAAGCATCGCGAACTGAACACAAATTTGAAAATTTAGCTCTGAGAACCTTTTATTGACAAAAATACAGAAATATGAAATCCGAGGCTTTTTTGCTTAATTCTGCTGGACTATAGCCCATGGTTTCAAAATGCACTTTTTTCTCAAATTCGCAAATTACGACTTCTATTATATTGACAGTCACAAAAATCACGAAATGAACACAAATTTGAAAATTTAGCTCTGAGAACCTTTTATTGACAAAAATACAGAAATATGAAATCCGAGGCTTTTTTGCTTAATTCTGCTGGACTATAGCCCATGGTTTCAAAATGCACTTTTTTCTCAAATTCGCAAATTACGATTTCTTTTATATTGACAGTCACAAAGATCACGAAATGAACACAAATTTGAAAATTTAGCTCTGAGAACCTTTTATTGACAAAAATACAGAAATATGAAATCCGAGGCTTTTTTGCTTAATTCTGCTGGACTATAGCCCATGGTTGCAAAATGCACTTTTTTCCGGAATTCGCAAATTACAATTTCTTAGATATTGATAGTCACAAGCATCGCGAACTGAACACAAATTTGAAAATTTAGCTCTGAGAACCTTTTATTGACAAAAATACAGAAATATGAAATCCGAGGCTTTTTTGCTTAATTCTGCTGGACTATAGCCCATGGTTGAAAAATGCACTTTTTTCCGGAATTTGCAAATTACGATTTCTATTATATTGACAGTCACAAAGATCACGAAATGAACACAAATTTGAAATTTTAGCTCTGAGAGCCTTGTATTAACGAAAATACAGATAAATGATATCCGAGGCTTTTTTGCTTAATTCTTCTGGACTATAGCCCATGGTTGCAAAATGCACTTTTTTCCGGAATTCGCAAATTACAATTTCTTAGATATTGATAGTCACAAGCATCGCAAACTGAACACAAATTTGAAAATTTAGCTCTGAGAACCTTTTATTGACAAAAATACAGAAATATGAAATCCGAGGCTATTTTGCTTAATTCTGCTGGACTATAGCCCATGGTTGCAAAATGCACTTTTTTCCGGAATTCGCAAATTACGATTTCTTTTATATTGACAGTCACAAAGATCACGAAATGAACACAAATTTGAAAATTTAGCTCTGAGAACCTTTTATTGACAAAAATACAGAAATATGAAATCCGAGGTTTTTTTGATTAATTCTGCTGGACTATAGCCCATGGTTGAAAAATGCACTTTTTTCCGGAATTTGCAAATTACGATTTCTATTATATTGACAGTCACAAAGATCACGAAATGAACACAAATTTGAAATTTTAGCTCTGAGAGCCTTGTATTAACGAAAATACAGATAAATGATATCCGAGGCTTTTTTGCTTAATTCTGCTGGACTATAGCCCATGGTTGCAAAATGCACTTTTTTCCGGAATTCGCAAATTACAATTTCTTAGATATTGATAGTCACAAGCATCGCGAACTGAACACAAATTTGAAAATTTAGCTCTGAGAACCTTTTATTGACAAAAATACAGAAATATGAAATCCGAGGCTTTTTTGCTTAATTCTGCTGGACTATAGCCCATGGTTTCAAAATGCACTTTTTTCTCAAACTCGCAAATTACGACTTCTATTATATTGACAGTCACAAAGATCACGAAATGAACACAAATTTGAAAATTTAGCTCTGAGAACCTTTTATTGACAAAAATACAGAAATATGAAATCCGAGGCTTTTTTGCTTAATTCTGCTGGACTATAGCCCATGGTTTCAAAATGCACTTTTTTCTCAAATTCGCAAATTACGACTTCTATTATATTGACAGTCACAAAGATCACGAAATGAACACAAATTTGAAAATTTAGCTCTGAGAACCTTTTATTGACAAAAATACAGAAATATGAAATCCGAGGCTTTTTTGCTTAATTCTGCTGGACTATAGCCCATGGTTTCAAAATGCACTTTTTTCCCAAATTCGCAAATTACGATTTCTTTTATATTGACAGTCACAAAGATCACGAAATGAACACAAATTTGAAAATTTAGCTCTGAGAACCTTTTATTGACAAAAATACAGAAATATGAAATCCGAGGCTTTTTTGCTTAATTCTGCTGGACTATAGCCCATGGTTGCAAAATGCACTTTTTTCCGGAATTCGCAAATTACAATTTCTTAGATATTGATAGTCACAAGCATCGCGAACTGAACACAAATTTGAAAATTTAGCTCTGAGAACCTTTTATTGACAAAAATACAGAAATATGAAATCCGAGGCTTTTTTGCTTAATTCTGCTGGACTATAGCCCATGGTTGCAAAATGCACTTTTTTCCGGAATTCGCAAATTACAATTTCTTAGATATTGATAGTCACAAGCATCGCGAACTGAACACAAATTTGAAAATTTAGCTCTGAGAACCTTTTATTGACAAAAATACAGAAATATGAAATCCGAGGCTTTTTTGCTTAATTCTGCTGGACTATAGCCCATGGTTGAAAAATGCACTTTTTTCCGGAATTCGCAAATTACGATTTCTATTATATTGACAGTCACAAAGATCACGAAATGAACACAAATTTGAAATTTTAGCTCTGAGAGCCTTGTATTAACGAAAATACAGATAAATGATATCCGAGGCTTTTTTGCTTAATTCTGCTGGACTATAGCCCATGGTTGCAAAATGCACTTTTTTCCGGAATTCGCAAATTACAATTTCTTAGATATTGATAGTCACAAGCATCGCGAACTGAACACAAATTTGAAAATTTAGCTCTGAGAACCTTTTATTGACAAAAATACCGAAATATGAAATCCGAGGCTTTTTTGCTTAATTCTGCTGGACTATAGCCCATGGTTGCAAAATGCACTTTTTTCCGGAATTCGCAAATTACAATTTCTTAGATATTGATAGTCACAAGCATCGCGAACTGAACACAAATTTGAAATTTTAGCTCTGAGAGCCTTGTATTAACGAAAATACAGAAATATGAAATCCGAGGCTTTTTTGCTTAATTCTGCTGGACTATAGCCCATGGTTGAAAAATGCACTTTTTTCCGGAATTCGCAAATTACAATTTCTTAGATATTGATAGTCACAAGCATCGCGAACTGAACACAAATTTGAAAATTTAGCTCTGAGAACCTTTTATTGACAAAAATACAGAAATATGAAATCCGAGGCTTTTTTGCTTAATTCTGCTGGACTATAGCCCATGGTTGAAAAATGCACTTTTTTCCGGAATTCGCAAATTACGATTTCTATTATATTGACAGTCACAAAGATCACGAAATGAACACAAATTTGAAATTTTAGCTCTGAGAGCCTTGTATTAACGAAAATACAGATAAATGATATCCGAGGCTTTTTTGCTTAATTCTGCTGGACTATAGCCCATGGTTGAAAAATGCACTTTTTTCCGGAATTCGCAAATTACAATTTCTTAGATATTGATAGTCACAAGCATCGCGAACTGAACACAAATTTGAAATTTTAGCTCTGAGAGCCTTGTATTAACGAAAATACAGAAATATGAAATCCGAGGCTTTTTTGCTTAATTCTGCTGGACTATAGCCCATGGTTGCAAAATGCACTTTTTTCCGGAATTCGCAAATTACAATTTCTTAGATATTGATAGTCACAAGCATCGCGAACTGAACACAAATTTGAAAATTTAGCACTGAGAACCTTTTATTGACAAAAATACAGAAATATGAAATCCGAGGCTTTTTTGCTTAATTCTGCTGGACTATAGCCCATGGTTGCAAAATGCACTTTTTTCCGGAATTCGCAAATTACAATTTCTTAGATATTGATAGTCACAAGCATCGCGAACTGAACACAAATTTGAAAATTTAGCTCTGAGAACCTTTTATTGACAAAAATACAGAAATATGAAATCCGAGGCTTTTTTGCTTAATTCTGCTGGACTATAGCCCATGGTTGAAAAATGCACTTTTTTCCGGAATTCGCAAATTACGATTTCTATTATATTGACAGTCACAAAGATCACGAAATGAACACAAATTTGAAATTTTAGCTCTGAGAGCCTTGTATTAACGAAAATACAGATAAATGATATCCGAGGCTTTTTTGCTTAAATCTGCTGGACTATAGCCCATGGTTGCAAAATGCACTTTTTTCCGGAATTCGCAAATTACAATTTCTTAGATATTGATAGTCACAAGCATCGCGAACTGAACACAAATTTGAAAATTTAGCTCTGAGAACCTTTTATTGACAAAAATACAGAAATATGAAATCCGAGGCTTTTTTGCTTAATTCTGCTGGACTATAGCCCATGGTTGCAAAATGCACTTTTTTCCGGAATTCGCAAATTACAATTTCTTAGATATTGATAGTCACAAGCATCGCGAACTGAACACAAATTTGAAAATTTAGCTCTGAGAACCTTTTATTGACAAAAATACAGAAATATGAAATCCGAGGCTTTTTTGCTTAATTCTGCTGGACTATAGCCCATGGTTGCAAAATGCACTTTTTTCCGGAATTCGCAAATTACAATTTCTTAGATATTGATAGTCACAAGCATCGCGAACTGAACACAAATTTGAAAATTTAGCTCTGAGAACCTTTTATTGACAAAAATACAGAAATATGAAATCCGAGGCTTTTTTGCTTAATTCTGCTGGACTATAGCCCATGGTTGAAAAATGCACTTTTTTCCGGAATTCGCAAATTACAATTTCTTAGATATTGATAGTCACAAGCATCGCGAACTGAACACAAATTTGAAATTTTAGCTCTGAGAGCCTTGTATTAACGAAAATACAGAAATATGAAATCCGAGGCTTTTTTGCTTAATTCTGCTGGACTATAGCCCATGGTTGCAAAATGCACTTTTTTCCGGAATTCGCAAATTACAATTTCTTAGATATTGATAGTCACAAGCATCGCGAACTGAACACAAATTTGAAAATTTAGCTCTGAGAACCTTTTATTGACAAAAATACAGAAATATGAAATCCGAGGCTTTTTTGCTTAATTCTGCTGGACTATAGCCCATGGTTGCAAAATGCACTTTTTTCCGGAATTCGCCAATTACAATTTCTTAGATATTGATAGTCACAAGCATCGCGAACTGAACACAAATTTGAAAATTTAGCTCTGAGAACCTTTTATTGACAAAAATACAGAAATATGAAATCCGAGGCTTTTTTGCTTAATTCTGCTGGACTCTAGCCCATGGTTGAAAAATGCACTTTTTCCGTAATTCGCAAATTACGATTTCTATTATATTAACAGTCACAAGCATTGCAAACTGAACACAAATTTGAAAATTTAGCTCTGAGAACCTTTTATTAACAAAAATACAGAAATATGAAATCCGAGGCTTTTTTGCTTAATTCTGCTGGACTATAGCCCATGGTTGCAAAATGCACTTTTTCCGGAATTCGCAAATTACAATTTCTTAGATATTGACAGTCACAAGCATCGCGAACTGAACACAAATTTGAAAATTTAGCTCTGAGAACCTTTTATTGACAAAAATACAGAAATATGAAATCCGAGGCTTTTTTGCTTAATTCTGCTGGACTATAGCCCATGTTTGAAAAATGCACTTTTTCCGGAATTCGCAAATTACAATTTCTTAGATATTGATAGTCACAAGCGTCATCAAATGAACACAAATTTGAAAATTTAGCTCTGAGAACCTTTTATTAACAAAAATACAGAAATATGAAATCCGAGACTTTTTTGCTTAATTCGGCTGGACTATAGCCCATGGTTTCAAAATGCACTTTTTTCTCAAATTCGCAAATTACGACTTCTATTATATTGACAGTCACAAGCATCACGAAATGAACACAAATTTGAAATTTTAGCTCTGAGAACCTATTATTAACAAAAATACAGAAATATGAAATCCGAGACTTTTTTGCTTAATTCGGCTGGACTATAGCCCATGGTTTCAAAATGCACTTTTTTCTCAAATTCGCAAATTACAATTTCTTAGATATTGACAGTCACAAGCATCACCAAATGAACACAAATTTGAAAATTTATTTACAGAAATATGAAATCCGAGGCTTTTTTGCTTAATTCTGCTGGACTATAGCCCATGGTTTCAAAATGCACTTTTTTTTCAAATTCGCAAATTACAATTTCTTAGATATTGACAGTCACAAGCATCACCAAATGAACACAAATTTGAAAATTTATTTACAGAAATATGAAATCCGAGGCTTTTTTGCTTAATTCTGCTGGACTATAGCCCATGGTTTCAAAATGCACTTTTTTCTCAAATTCGCAAATTACGACTTCTATTATATTGACAGTCACAAGCATCACGAAATGAACACAAATTTGAAATTTTAGCTCTGAGAACCTATTATTAACAAAAATACAGAAATATGAAATCCGAGACTTTTTTGCTTAATTCGGCTGGACTATAGCCCATGGTTTCAAAATGCACTTTTTTCTCAAATTCGCAAATTACAATTTCTTAGATATTGACAGTCACAAGCATCACCAAATGAACACAAATTTGAAAATTTATTTACAGAAATATGAAATCCGAGGCTTTTTTGCTTAATTCTGCTGGACTATAGCCCATGGTTTCAAAATGCACTTTTTTCTCAAATCCGCAAATTACAATTTCTTAGATATTGACAGTCACAAGCATCACCAAATGAACACAAATTTGAAAATTTATTTACAGAAATATGAAATCCGAGGCTTTTTTGCTTAATTCTGCTGGACTATAGCCCATGGTTTCAAAATGCACTTTTTTCTCAAATCCGCAAATTACAATTTCTTAGATATTGACAGTCACAAGCATCACCAAATGAACACAAATTTGAAAATTTATTTACAGAAATATGAAATCCGAGGCTTTTTTGCTTAATTCTGCTGGACTATAGCCCATGGTTTCAAAATGCACTTTTTTCTCAAATTCGCAAATTACAATTTCTTAGATATTGACAGTCACAAGCATCACCAAATGAACACAAATTTGAAAATTTATTTACAGAAATATGAAATCCGAGGCTTTTTTGCTTAATTCTGCTGGACTATAGCCCATGGTTGAAAAATGCACTTTTTTCCGGAATTCGCAAATTACAATTTCTTAGATATTGATAGTCACAAGCATCGCGAACTGAACACAAATTTGAAAATTTAGCTCTGAGAACCTTTTATTAACAAAAATACAGAAATATGAAATCCGAGGCTTTTTTGCTTAATTCTGCTGGACTATAGCCCATGGTTTCAAAATGCACTTTTTTCTCAAATTCGCAAATTACAATTTCTTAGATATTGACAGTCACAAGCATCACCAAATGAACACAAATTTGAAAATTTATTTACAGAAATATGAAATCCGAGGCTTTTTTGCTTAATTCTGCTGGACTATAGCCCATGGTTTCAAAATGCACTTTTTTCTCAAATCCGCAAATTACAATTTCTTAGATATTGACAGTCACAAGCATCACCAAATGAACACAAATTTGAAAATTTATTTACAGAAATATGAAATCCGAGGCTTTTTTGCTTAATTCTGCTGGACTATAGCCCATGGTTGAAAAATGCACTTTTTTCCGGAATTCGCAAATTACAATTTCTTAGATATTGATAGTCACAAGCATCGCGAACTGAACACAAATTTGAAAATTTAGCTCTGAGAACCTTTTATTAACAAAAATACAGAAATATGAAATCCGAGGCTTTTTTGCTTAATTCTGCTGGACTATAGCCCATGGTTGAAAAATGCACTTTTTCCGGAATTCGCAAATTACAATTTCTTAGATATTGATAGTCACAAGCATCGCGAACTGAACACAAATTTGAAAATTTAGCTCTGAGAACCTTTTATTAACAAAAATACAGAAATATGAAATCCGAGCCTTTTTTGCTTAATTCTGCTGGACTATAGCCCGTGGTTTCAAAATGCACTTTTTTCCGTAATTCGCAAATTACGATTTCTATTATATTAACAGTCACAAGCATTGCAAACTGAACACAAATTTGAAAATTTAGCTCTGAGAACCTTTTATTAACAAAAATACAGAAATATGAAATCCGAGGCTTTTTTGCTTAATTCTGCTGGACTATAGCCCATGGTTGCAAAATGCACTTTTTCCGGAATTCGCAAATTACAATTTCTTAGATATTGACAGTCACAAGCATCGCGAACTGAACACAAATTTGAAAAGTTAGCTCTGAGAACCTTTTATTGACAAAAATACAGAAATATGAAATCCGAGGCTTTTTTGCTTAATTCTGCTGGACTATAGCCCATGGTTGAAAAATGCACTTTTTTCCGGAATTCGCAAATTACAATTTCTTAGATATTGATAGTCACAAGCATCACGAAATGAACACAAATTTGAAATTTTAGCTCTGAGAACCTATTATTAACAAAAATACAGAAATATGAAATCCGAGACTTTTTTGCTTAATTCGGCTGGACTATAGCCCATGGTTTCAAAATGCACTTTTTTCTTAAATTCGCAAATTACAATTTCTTAGATATTGACAGTCACAAGCATCACCAAATGAACACAAATTTGAAAATTTATTTACAGAAATATGAAATCCGAGGCTTTTTTGCTTAATTCTGCTGGACTATAGCCCATGGTTTCAAAATGCACTTTTTTCTCAAATTCGCAAATTACAATTTCTTAGATATTGACAGTCACAAGCATCACCAAATGAACACAAATTTGAAAATTTATTTACAGAAATATGAAATCCGAGGCTTTTTTGCTTAATTCTGCTGGACTATAGCCCGTGGATTCAAAATGCACCTTTTTTCAAATTCGCAAATAACGATTTCTATTATATTGGCAGTCACAAGCATCGCAAACTGGACACAAATTTGAAAATTTAGCTCTGAGAACCTTTTATTAACAAAAATACAGAAATATGAAATCCGAGGCTTTTTTGCTTATTTCTGCTGGACTATAGCCCGTGGTTTCAAAATGCACTTTTTTCTCAAATTCGCACACTACGACTTCTATTATATTAATAGTCACAAGCGTCATCAAATGAACACAAATTTGAAAATTTAGCTCTGAGAACCTTTTATTAACAAAAATACAGAAATATGAAATCCGAGACTTTTTTGCTTAATTCGGCTGGACTATAGCCCATGGTTTCAAAATGCACTTTTTTCTCAAATTCGCAAATTACGACTTCTATTATATTGACAGTCACAAGCATCACGAAATGAACACAAATTTGAAATTTTAGCTCTGAGAACCTATTATTAACAAAAATACAGAAATATGAAATCCGAGACTTTTTTGCTTAATTCGGCTGGACTATAGCCCATGGTTTCAAAATGCACTTTTTTCTCAAATTCGCAAATTACAATTTCTTAGATATTGACAGTCACAATCATGACCAAATGAACACAAATTTGAAAATTTATTTACAGAAATATGAAATCCGAGGCTTTTTTGCTTAATTCTGCTGGACTATAGCCCATGGTTTCAAAATGCACTTTTTTCTCAAATTCGCAAATTACAATTTCTTAGATATTGACAGTCACAAGCATCACCAAATGAACACAAATTTGAAAATTTATTTACAGAAATATGAAATCCGAGGCTTTTTTGCTTAATTCTGCTGGACTATAGCCCGTGGTTTCAAAATGCACTTTTTTCCGTAATTCGCAAATTACGATTTCTATTATATTAATAGTCACAAGCATCGCAAACTGAACACAAATTTGAAAATTTAGCTCTGAGAACCTTTTATTAACAAAAATACAGAAATATGAAATCCGAGGCTTTTTTGCTTAATTCTGCTGGACTATAGCCCATGGTTGAAAAATGCACTTTTTTCCGGAATTCGCAAATTACAATTTCTTAGATATTGATAGTCACAAGCATCGCAAACTGGACACAAATTTGAAAATTTAGCTCTGAGAACCTTTTATTAACAAAAATACAGAAATATGAAATCCGAGGCTTTTTTGCTTATTTCTGCTGGACTATAGCCCGTGGTTTCAAAATGCACTTTTTTCTCAAATTCGCACACTACGACTTCTATTATATTAATAGTCACAAGCGTCATCAAATGAACACAAATTTGAAAATTTAGCTCTGAGAACCTTTTATTAACAAAAATACAGAAATATTAAATCCGAGACTTTTTTGCTTAATTCGGCTGGACTATAGCCCATGGTTTCAAAATGCACTTTTTTCTCAAATTCGCAAATTACGACTTCTATTATATTGACAATCACAAGCATCACGAAATGAACACAAATTTGAAATTTTAGCTCTGAGAACCTATTATTAACAAAAATACAGAAATATGAAATCCGAGACTTTTTTGCTTAATTCGGCTGGACTATAGCCCATGGTTTCAAAATGCACTTTTTTCTCAAATTCGCAAATTACAATTTCTTAGATATTGACAGTCACAAGCATCACCAAATGAACACAAATTTGAAAATTTATTTACAGAAATATGAAATCCGAGGCTTTTTTGCTTAATTCTGCTGGACTATAGCCCGTGGTTTCAAAATGCACTTTTTTCCGTAATTCGCAAATTACGATTTCTATTATATTAATAGTCACAAGCATCGCAAACTGAACACAAATTTGAAAATTTAGCTCTGAGAACCTTTTATTAACAAAAATACAGAAATATGAAATCCGAGGCTTTTTTGCTTAATTCTGCTGGACTATAGCCCATGGTTGAAAAATGCACTTTTTTCCGGAATTCGCAAATTACAATTTCTTAGATATTGATAGTCACAAGCATCGCAAACTGGACACAAATTTGAAAATTTAGCTCTGAGAACCTTTTATTAACAAAAATACAGAAATATGAAATCCGAGGCTTTTTTGCTTATTTCTGCTGGACTATAGCCCGTGGTTTCAAAATGCACTTTTTTCTCAAATTCGCACACTACGACTTCTATTATATTAATAGTCACAAGCGTCATCAAATGAACACAAATTTGAAAATTTAGCTCTGAGAACCTTTTATTAACAAAAATACAGAAATATTAAATCCGAGACTTTTTTGCTTAATTCGGCTGGACTATAGCCCATGGTTTCAAAATGCACTTTTTTCTCAAATTCGCAAATTACGACTTCTATTATATTGACAATCACAAGCATCACGAAATGAACACAAATTTGAAATTTTAGCTCTGAGAACCTATTATTAACAAAAATACAGAAATATGAAATCCGAGACTTTTTTGCTTAATTCGGCTGGACTATAGCCATGGTTTCAAAATGCACTTTTTTCTCAAATTCGCAAATTACAATTTCTTAGATATTGACAGTCACAAGCATGACCAAATGAACACAAATTTGAAAATTTATTTACAGAAATATGAAATCCGAGGCTTTTTTGCTTAATTCTGCTGGACTATAGCCCATGGTTTCAAAATGCACTTTTTTCTCAAATTCGCAAATTACAATTTCTTAGATATTGACAGTCACAAGCATCACCAAATGAACACAAATTTGAAAATTTATTTACAGAAATATGAAATCCGAGGCTTTTTTGCTTAATTCTGCTGGACTATAGCCCGTGGTTTCAAAATGCACTTTTTTCCGTAATTCGCAAATTACGATTTCTATTATATTAATAGTCACAAGCATCGCAAACTGAACACAAATTTGAAAATTTAGCTCTGAGAACCTTTTATTAACAAAAATACAGAAATATGAAATCCGAGGCTTTTTTGCTTAATTCTGCTGGACTATAGCCCATGGTTGAAAAATGCACTTTTTTCCGGAATTCGCAAATTACAATTTCTTAGATATTGATAGTCACAAGCATCGCGAACTGAACACAAATTTGAAAATTTAGCTCTGAGAACCTTTTATTAACAAAAATACAGAAATATGAAATCCGAGGCTTTTTTGCTTAATTCTGCTGGACTATACCCCATGGTTGAAAAATGCACTTTTTTCCGGAATTCGCAAATTACAATTTCTTAGATATTGATAGTCACAAGCATCGCGAACTGAACACAAATTTGAAAATTTAGCTCTGAGAACCTTTTATTAACAAAAATACAGAAATATGAAATCCGAGGCTTTTTTGCTTAATTCTGCTGGACTATAGCCCGTGGTTTCAAAATGCACTTTTTTCCGTAATTCGCAAATTACGATTTCTATTATATTAACAGTCACAAGCATCGCAAACTGAACACAAATTTGAAAATTTAGCTCTGAGAACCTTTTATTAACAAAAATACAGAAATATGAAATCCGAGGCTTTTTTGCTTAATTCTGCTGGATTATAGCCCGTGGTTTCAAAATGCACCTTTTTTCAAATTCGCAAATAACGATTTCTATTATATTGGCAGTCACAAGCATCGCAAACTGGACACACATTTGAAAATTTAGCTCTGAGAACCTTTTATTAACAAAAATACAGAAATATGAAATCCGAGGCTTTTTTGCTTAATTCT
Organism: Orthonevra nobilis; assembly: GCA_963555765.1. Taxonomy (NCBI): domain Eukaryota; kingdom Metazoa; phylum Arthropoda; class Insecta; order Diptera; family Syrphidae; genus Orthonevra; species Orthonevra nobilis. The sequence goes on from CAUVXE010000216.1 coordinate 18,055, forward strand.
GCTGGACTATAGCCCGTGGTTTCAAAATGCACTTTTTTCCGTAATTCGCAAATTACGATTTCTATTATATTAACAGTCACAAGCATCGCAAACTGAACACAAATTTGAAAATTTAGCTCTGAGAACCTTTTATTAACAAAAATACAGAAATATGAAATCCGAGGCTTTTTTGCTTAATTCTGCTGGACTATAGCCCGTGGTTTCAAAATGCACTTTTTTCCGTAATTCGCAAATTACGATTTCTATTATATTAACAGTCACAAGCATCGCAAACTGAACACAAATTTGAAAATTTAGCTCTGAGAACCTTTTATTAACAAAAATACAGAAATATGAAATCCGAGGCTTTTTTGCTTAATTCTGCTGGATTATAGCCCGTGGTTTCAAAATGCACCTTTTTTCAAATTCGCAAATAACGATTTCTATTATATTGGCAGTCACAAGCATCGCAAACTGGACACATTTGAAAATTTAGCTCTGAGAACCTTTTATTAACAAAAATACAGAAATATGAAATCCGAGGCTTTTTTGCTTAATTCTGCTGGACTATAGCCCGTGGTTTCAAAATGCACTTTTTTCCGTAATTCGCAAATTACGATTTCTATTATATTAACAGTCACAAGCATCGCAAACTGAACACACATTTGAAAATTTAGCTCTGAGAACCTTTTATTAACAAAAATACAGAAATATGAAATCCGAAGCTTTTTTGATAATTCTGCTGGACTATAGCCCGTGGTTTCAAAATGCACCTTTTTTCAAATTCGCAAATAACGATTTCTATTATATTGGCAGTCACAAGCATCGCAAACTGGACACAAATTTGAAAATTTAGCTCTGAGAACCTTTTATTAACAAAAATACAGAAACATGAAATCCGAGGCTTTTTTGCTTAATTCTGCTGGACTATAGCCCGTGGTTTCAAAATGCACTTTTTTCCGTAATTCGCAAATTACAATTTCTTAGATATTGATAGTCACAAGCATCGCGAACTGAACACAAATTTGAAAATTTAGCTCTGAGAACCTTTTATTAACAAAAATACAGAAATATGAAATCCGAGGCTTTTTTGCTTAATTCTGCTGGACTATAGCCCGTGGTTTCAAAATGCACTTTTTTCCGTAATTCGCAAATTACGATTTCTATTATATTAACAATCACAAGCATCGCAAACTGAACACAAATTTGAAAATTTAGCTCTGAGAACCTTTTATTAACAAAAATACAGAAATATGAAATCCGAGGCTTTTTTGCTTAATTCTGCTGGATTATAGCCCGTGGTTTCAAAATGCACCTTTTTTCAAATTCGCAAATAACGATTTCTATTATATTGGCAGTCACAAGCATCGCAAACTGGACACACATTTGAAAATTTAGCTCTGAGAACCTTTTATTAACAAAAATACAGAAATATGAAATCCGAGGCTTTTTTGCTTAATTCTGCTGGACTATAGCCCGTGGTTTCAAAATGCACTTTTTTCCGTAATTCGCAAATTACGATTTCTATTATATTAACAGTCACAAGCATCGCAAACTGAACACACATTTGAAAATTTAGCTCTGAGAACCTTTTATTAACAAAAATACAGAAATATGAAATCCGAAGCTTTTTTGATAATTCTGCTGGACTATAGCCCGTGGTTTCAAAATGCACCTTTTTTCAAATTCGCAAATAACGATTTCTATTATATTGGCAGTCACAAGCATCGCAAACTGGACACAAATTTGAAAATTTAGCTCTGAGAACCTTTTATTAACAAAAATACAGAAACATGAAATCCGAGGCTTTTTTGCTTAATTCTGCTGGACTATAGCCCGTGGTTTCAAAATGCACTTTTTTCCGTAATTCGCAAATTACAATTTCTTAGATATTGATAGTCACAAGCATCGCGAACTGAACACAAATTTGAAAATTTAGCTCTGAGAACCTTTTATTAACAAAAATACAGAAATATGAAATCCGAGGCTTTTTTGCTTAATTCTGCTGGACTATAGCCCGTGGTTTCAAAATGCACTTTTTTCCGTAATTCGCAAATTACGATTTCTATTATATTAACAGTCACAAGCATCGCAAACTGAACACAAATTTGAAATTTAGCTCTGAGAACCTTTTATTAACAAAAATACAGAAATATGAAATCCGAGGCTTTTTTGCTTAATTCTGCTGGACTATAGCCCATGGTTGAAAAGTGCACTTTTTTCCGGAATTCGCAAATTACAATTTCTTAGATATTGATAGTCACAAGCATCGCGAACTGAACACAAATTTGAAAATTTAGCTCTGAGAACCTTTTATTAACAAAAATACAGAAACATGAAATCCGAGGCTTTTTTGCTTAATTCTGCTGGACTATAGCCCGTGGTTTCAAAATGCACTTTTTTCCGTAATTCGCAAATTACAATTTCTTAGATATTGATAGTCACAAGCATCGCGAACTGAACACAAATTTGAAAATTTAGCTCTGAGAACCTTTTATTAACAAAAATACAGAAATATGAAATCCGAGGCTTTTTTGCTTAATTCTGCTGGACTATAGCCCATGGTTGAAAAGTGCACTTTTTTCCGGAATTCGCAAATTACAATTTCTTAGATATTGATAGTCACAAGCATCGCGAAATGAACACAAATTTGAAAATTTAGCTCTGAGAAGCTTTTATTAACAAAAATACAGAAATATGAAATCCGAGGCTTTTTTGCTTAATTCTACTGGACTATAGCCCGTGGTTTCAAAATGCACTTTTTTCCGTAATTCGCAAATTAAGATTTCTATTATATTAACAGTCACAAGCATCGCAAACTGAACACAAATTTGAAAATTTAGCTCTGAGAACCTTTTATTAATAAAAATACAGAAATATGAAATCCGAGGCTTTTTTGCTTAATTCTGCTGGACTATAGCCCATGGTTGAAAAATGCACTTTTTTCCGGAATTCGCAAATTACAATTTCTTAGATATTGATAGTCACAAGCATCGCGAACTGAACACAAATTTGAAAATTTAGCTCTGAGAACCTTTTATTAACAAAAATACAGAAATATGAAATCCGAGGCTTTTTTGCTTAATTCTGCTGGACTATAGCCCGTGGTTTCAAAATGCACTTTTTTCCGTAATTCGCAAATTAAGATTTCTATTATATTAACAGTCACAAGCATCGCAAACTGAACACAAATTTGAAAATTTAGCTCTGAGAACCTTTTATTAATAAAAATACAGAAATATGAAATCCGAGGCTTTTTTGCTTAATTCTGCTGGACTATAGCCCGTGGTTTCAAAATGCACTTTTTTCCGTAATTCGCAAATTAAGATTTCTATTATATTAACAGTCACAAGCATCGCAAACTGAACACAAATTTGAAAATTTAGCTCTGAGAACCTTTTATTAATAAAAATACAGAAATATGAAATCCGAGGCTTTTTTGCTTAATTCTGCTGGACTATAGCCCATGGTTGAAAAATGCACTTTTTTCCGGAATTCGCAAATTACAATTTCTTAGATATTGATAGTCACAAGCATCGCGAACTGAACACAAATTTGAAAATTTAGCTCTGAGAACCTTTTATTAACAAAAATACAGAAATATGAAATCCGAGGCTTTTTTGCTTAATTCTGCTGGACTATAGCCCATGGTTGAAAAATGCACTTTTTTCCGGAATTCGCAAATTACAATTTCTTAGATATTGATAGTCACAAGCATCGCGAACTGAACACAAATTTGAAAATTTAGCTCTGAGAACCTTTTATTAACAAAAATACAGAAATATGAAATCCGAGGCTTTTTTGCTTAATTCTGCTGGACTATAGCCCGTGGTTTCAAAATGCACTTTTTTCCGTAATTCGCAAATTACGATTTCTATTATATTAACAGTCACAAGCATCGCAAACTGAACACAAATTTGAAAATTTAGCTCTGAGAACCTTTTATTAACAAAAATACAGAAATATGAAATCCGAGGCTTTTTTGCTTAATTCTGCTGGACCATGGTTGAAAAATGCACTTTTTTCCGGAATTCGCAAATTACAATTTCTTAGATATTGATAGTCACAAGCATCGCGAACTGAACACAAATTTGAAAATTTAGCTCTGAGAACCTTTTATTAACAAAAATACAGAAATATGAAATCCGAGGCTTTTTTGATAATTCTGCTGGACTATAGCCCGTGGTTTCAAAATGCACCTTTTTTCAAATTCGCAAATAACGATTTCTATTATATTAACAGTCACAAGCATCGCAAACTGAACACAAATTTGAAAATTTAGCTCTGAGAAGCTTTTATTGACAAAAATACAGAAATATGAAATCCGAGGCTTTTTTGCTTAATTCTGCTGGACTATAGCCCATGGTTTCAAAATGCACTTTTTTCCGGAATTCGCAAATTACGATTTCTATTATATTGACAGTCACAAGCATCGCAAACTGAACACAAATTTTAAAATTTAGCTCTGAGAAGCTTTTATTGACAAAAATACAGAAATATGAAATCCGAGCCTTTTTTGCTTAATTCTGCTGGACTATAGCCCGTGGTTTCAAAATGCACTTTTTTCCGGAATTCGCAAATTACGATTTCTATTATATTGACAGTCACAAGCATCGCAAACTGAACACAAATTTGAAAATTTAGCTCTGAGAAGCTTTTATTGAAAAAAATACAGAAATATGAAATCCGAGGCTTTTTTGCTTAATTCTGCTGGACTATAGCCCATGGTTTCAAAATGCACTTTTTTCCGGAATTCGCAAATTACGATTTCTATTATATTGACAGTCACAAGCATCGCAAACTGAACACAAATTTTAAAATTTAGCTCTGAGAACCTTTTATTAACAAAAATACAGAAATATGAAATCCGAGGCTTTTTTGCTTAATTCTGCTGGACTATAGCCCGTGGTTTCAAAATGCACTTTTTTCCGGAATTCGCAAATTACGATTTCTATTATATTGACAGTCACAAGCATCGCAAACTGAACACAAATTTTAAAATTTAGCTCTGAGAAGCTTTTATTGACAAAAATACAGAAATATGAAATCCGAGGCTTTTTTGCTTAATTCTGCTGGACTATAGCCCATGGTTTCAAAATGCACTTTTTTCCGGAATTCGCAAATTACGATTTCTATTATATTGACAGTCACAAGCATCGCAAACTGAACACAAATTTTAAAATTTAGCTCTGAGAACCTTTTATTAACAAAAATACAGAAATATGAAATCCGAGGCTTTCTTGCTTAATTCTGCTGGACTATAGCCCGTGGTTTCAAAATGCACTTTTTTCCGGAATTCGCAAATTACGATTTCTATTATATTGACAGTCACAAGCATCGCAAACTGAACACAAATTTTAAAATTTAGCTCTGAGAACCTTTTATTAACAAAAATACAGAAATATGAAATCCGAGGCTTTTTTGCTTAATTCTGCTGGACTATAGCCCGTGGTTTCAAAATGCACTTTTTTCCGGAATTCGCAAATTACGATTTCTATTATATTGACAGTCACAAGCATCGCAAACTGAACACAAATTTTAAAATTTAGCTCTGAGAACCTTTTATTAACAAAAATACAGAAATATGAAATCCGAGCTTTTTTGCTTAATTCTGCTGGACTATAGCCCGTGGTTTCAAAATGCACTTTTTTCCGGAATTCGCAAATTACGATTTCTATTATATTGACAGTCACAAGCATCGCAAACTGAACACAAATTTTAAAATTTAGCTCTGAGAACCTTTTATTAACAAAAATACAGAAATATGAAATCCGAGGCTTTTTTGCTTAATTCTGCTGGACTATAGCCCGTGGTTTCAAAATGCACTTTTTTCCGGAATTCGCAAATTACGATTTCTATTATATTGACAGTCACAAGCATCGCAAACTGAACACAAATTTTAAAATTTAGCTCTGAGAACCTTTTATTAACAAAAATACAGAAATATGAAATCCGAGGCTTTTTTGCTTAATTCTGCTGGACTATAGCCCGTGGTTTCAAAATGCACTTATTTCCGGAATTCGCAAATTAAGATTTCTATTATATTGACAGTCACAAGCATCGCAAACTGAACACAAATTTTAAAATTTAGCTCTGAGAACCTTTTATTAACAAAAATACAGAAATATGAAATCCGAGCCTTTTTTGCTTAATTCTGCTGGACTATAGCCCGTGGTTTCAAAATGCACTTTTTTCCGGAATTCGCAAATTACGATTTCTATTATATTGACAGTCACAAGCATCGCAAACTGAACACAAATTTTAAAATTTAGCTCTGAGAACCTTTTATTAACAAAAATTCAGAAATATGAAATCCGAGGCTTTTTTGCTTAATTCTGCTGGACTATAGCGCGTGGTTTCAAAATGCACTTTTTCCGGAATTCGCAAATTACGATTTCTATTATATTGACAGTCACAAGCATCGCAAACTGAACACAAATTTTAAAATTTAGCTCTGAGAACCTTTTATTAACAAAAATACAGAAATATGAAATCCGAGGCTTTTTTGCTTAATTCTGCTGGACTATAGCCCGTGGTTTCAAAATGCACTTATTTCCGGAATTCGCAAATTAAGATTTCTATTATATTGACAGTCACAAGCATCGCAAACTAAACACAAATTTGAAAATTTAGCTCTGAGAAGCTTTTATTAACAAAAATACAGAAATATGAAATCCGAGGCTTTTTTGCTTAATTCTGCTGGACTACAGCCCATGGTTTCAAAATGCAGTTTTTTCCGGAATTCGCAAATTACGATTTCTAATATATTGACCGTCACAAGCATCGCAAACTGAACACAAATTTTAAAATTTAGCTCTGAGAACCTTTTATTAACAAAAATACAGAAATATGAAATCCGAGGCTTTTTTGCTTAATTCTGCTGGACTATAGCCCGTGGTTTCAAAATGCACTTTTTTCCGGAATTCGCAAATTACGATTTCTATTATATTGACAGTCACAAGCATCGCAAACTGAACACAAATTTTAAAATTTAGCTCTGAGAAGCTTTTATTGACAAAAATACAGAAATATGAAATCCGAGCCTTTTTTGCTTAATTCTGCTGGACTATAGCCCGTGGTTTCAAAATGCACTTTTTTCCGGAATTCGCAAATTACGATTTCTATTATATTGACAGTCACAAGCATCGCAAACTGAACACAAATTTTAAAATTTAGCTCTGAGAACCTTTTATTAACAAAAATACAGATATATGAAATCCGAGGCTTTTTTGCTTAATTCTGCTGGACTATAGCCCGTGGTTTCAAAATGCACTTATTTCCGGAATTCGCAAATTAAGATTTCTATTATATTGACAGTCACAAGCATCGCAAACTAAACACAAATTTGAAAATTTAGCTCTGAGAAGCTTTTATTAACAAAAATACAGAAATATGAAATCCGAGGCTTTTTTGCTTAATTCTGCTGGACTATAGCCCGTGGTTTCAAAATGCACTTATTTCCGGAATTCGCAAATTAAGATTTCTATTATATTGACAGTCACAAGCATCGCAAACTAAACACAAATTTGAAAATTTAGCTCTGAGAAGCTTTTATTAACAAAAATACAGAAATATGAAATCCGAGGCTTTTTTGCTTAATTCTGCTGGACTATAGCCCATGGTTTCAAAATGCAGTTTTTTCCGGAATTCGCAAATTACGATTTCTATTATATTGACAGTCACAAGCATCGCAAACTGAACACAAATTTGAAAATTTAGCTCTGAGAAGCTTTTATTGACAAAAATACTGAAATATGAAATCCGAGCCTTTTTTGCTTAATTCTGCTGGACTATAGCCCGTGGTTTCAAAATGCACTTTTTTCCGGAATTCGCAAATTACGATTTCTATTATATTGACAGTCACAAGCATCGCAAACTGAACACAAATTTGAAAATTTTGCTCTGAGAAGCTTTTATTGACAAAAATACAGAAATATGAAATCCGAGCCTTTTTTGCTTAATTCTGCTGGACTATAGCCCGTGGTTTCAAAATGCACTTTTTTCCGGAATTCGCAAATTACGATTTCTATTATATTGACAGTCACAAGCATCGCAAACTGAACACAAATTTGAAAATTTAGCTCTGAGAAGCTTTTATTGACAAAAATACAGAAATATGAAATCCGAGCCTTTTTTGCTTAATTCTGCTGGACTATAGCCCGTGGTTTCAAAATGCACTTTTTTCCGGAATTCGCAAATTACGATTTCTATTATATTGACAGTCACAAGCATCGCAAACTGAACACAAATTTGAAAATTTAGCTCTGAAAAGCTTTTATTGACAAAAATACAGAAATATGAAATCCGAGCCTTTTTTGCTTAATTCTGCTGGACTATGGCCCGTGGTTTCAAAATGCACTTTTTTCCGGAATTCGCAAATTACGATTTCTATTATATTGACAGTCACAAGCATCGCAAACTGAACACAAATTTGAAAATTTAGCTCTGAGAAGCTTTTATTGACAAAAATACAAAAATATGAAATCCGAGCCTTTTTTGCTTAATTCTGCTGGACTATAGCCCGTGGTTTCAAAATGCACTTTTTTCCGGAATTCGCAAATTACGATTTCTATTATATTGACAGTCACAAGCATCGCAAACTGAACACAAATTTGAAAATTTAGCTCTGAGAAGCTTTTATTGACAAAAATACAGAAATATGAAATCCGAGCCTTTTTTGCTTAATTCTGCTGGACTATAGCCCGTGGTTTCAAAATGCACTTTTTTCCGGAATTCGCAAATTACGATTTCTATTATATTGACAGTCACAAGCATCGCAAACTGAACACAAATTTGAAAACTTAGCTCTGAGAAGCTTTTATTGACAAAAATACAAAAATATGAAATCCGAGCCTTTTTTGCTTAATTCTGCTGGACTATAGCCCGTGGTTTCAAAATGCACTTTTTTCCGGAATTCGCAAATTACGATTTCTATTATATTGACAGTCACAAGCATCGCAAACTGAACACAAATTTGAAAATTTAGCTCTGAGAAGCTTTTATTGACAAAAATACAGAAATATGAAATCCGAGCCTTTTTTGCTTAATTCTGCTGGACTATAGCCCGTGGTTTCAAAATGCACTTTTTTCCGGAATTCGCAAATTACGATTTCTATTATATTGACAGTCACAAGCATCGCAAACTGAACACAAATTTGAAAATTTAGCTCTGAGAAGCTTTTATTGACAAAAATACAGAAATATGAAATCCGAGCCTTTTTTGCTTAATTCTGCTGGACTATAGCCCGTGGTTTCAAAATGCACTTTTTTCCGGAATTCGCAAATTACGATTTCTATTATATTGACAGTCACAAGCATCGCAAACTGAACACAAATTTGAAAATTTAGCTCTGAGAAGCTTTTATTGACAAAAATACAGAAATATGAAATCCGAGCCTTTTTTGCTTAATTCTGCTGGACTATAGCCCGTGGTTTCAAAATGCACTTTTTTCCGGAATTCGCAAATTACGATTTCTATTATATTGACAGTCACAAGCATCGCAAACTGAACACAAATTTGAAAATTTAGCTCTGAGAAGCTTTTATTGACAAAAATACAGAAATATGAAATCCGAGCCTTTTTTGCTTAATTCTGCTGGACTATAGCCCGTGGTTTCAAAATGCACTTTTTTCCGGAATTCGCAAATTACGATTTCTATTATATTGACAGTCACAAGCATCGCAAACTGAACACAAATTTGAAAATTTAGCTCTGAGAACCTTTTATTAACAAAAATACAGAAATATGAAATCCGAGGCTTTTTTGCTTAATTCTGCTGGACTATAGCCCGTGGTTTCAAAATGCAGTTTTTTCCGGAATTCGCAAATTACGATTTCTAATATATTGACAGTCACAAGCATCGCAAACTGAACACAAATTTGAAAATTTAGCTCTGAGAAGCTTTTATTGACAAAAATACAGAAATATGAAATCCGAGCCTTTTTTGCTTAATTCTGCTGGACTATAGCCCGTGGTTTCAAAATGCACTTATTTCCGGAATTCGCAAATTACGATTTCTATTATATTGACAGTCACAAGCATCGCAAACTGAACACAAATTTGAAAATTTAGCTCTGAGAAGCTTTTATTGACAAAAATACAGAAATATGAAATCCGAGGCTTTTTTGCTTAATTCTGCTGGACTATAGCCCATGGTTTCAAAATGCACTTTTTTCCGGAATTCGCAAATTACGATTTCTATTATATTGACAGGCACAAGCATCGCAAACTGAACACAAATTTGAAAATTTAGCTCTGAGAACCTTTTATTGACAAAAATACAGAAATATGAAATCCGAGGCGTTTTTGCTTAATTCTGCTGAGATAAGCTGTTTTATTTTGTAACAAAAGGTGGCTTAGAGTTTTTCAAAAATTGGCAGATATCTGCTACATTGACACTCATCGCGTTTGAGTGTTCGCTCGTCTCAAATGTCGTTAAGCAGTTAAATAAATATAAATTATCATTGTTTTGAAATTAGTGCAAATATTGAGCTGAGCTTAAACAGTAGTTGAAAGACCAGGTTTCCACATTTAACATTTTGCATTTTGAAAACTAATTCCAAATAGCATTCTGATGAAAATCTCAATGCCAATCAAAATCAAGCGCAAAGGAAAATATTTCTGCTGGTAATTTTGACACAGCTTTTCCTTAAAAATACCACGGTGATCAATAAAAGCAAAATGCAGAAGAACTATGTAAGCTCTGTTTTTTAGTTTTGCCTTATTAAAATGAGAAATATAACATTTTAAGAATTTCAATTAAAAGCCTTGGCCATCATCAGTCCACTTCTGCAGGCCAATAATGTTAAAATTTTTGCATTCACAAATTTTAGAAAACTAATTGATGAACTTGGAACGACAATAGGAATATCTTCAGTAATTATTTATTTTATTCAGCTACGATTGAAGGAAATATTTTGAACGAAATTGCAAATATCAAATTCAAAAATATTGCACAGTGCGCTTCCGGGGTCCAGATGATGCAGCTGATGACATATATATGAATACCTTAATCCACCACTGCATGTTTATTGTCTACGACAAAAGGGCAAGAGCAATGAGGCACGTAAAGTTTCACAAACAGCTTGGAAATATAAAAGAAACACAAAATAAAGTTTTCGGATTACAGATTTTTATCGAATATTATCATCAAATCAGTTAAAAGAGAGCTTTGTCAATAGCGGACGTGTTTTCCTAATTGTCGTGGGGCTCGTACATATTTTTATAACCGAGAATGCCGAAAATTCTCTTTGTACTTCAAAAAATGAACTGCCTGGTTTGCAAAAGTGTAATTAGTGATAATGATGCAGAAAAAATTGTACTACTGTGTCCAAAAAATAAGGTGACATATGAATTTAAACTGCGCGCGTCGAAGTATTTGGAAATATTTCTTTCTTTTTAGGTTGGTAGTACTGTCAGTGACATCTATGTGAAATTTCATGTCAAAATATATTCATAGTGTTTGAGATACGCGTCGTTTTGTGAGCTGCTAAAAGTGAGTTTTTCGTTTTTTGCGATGTCGAAATTTATTGAGCAAAGAATTTGCATTAAATTTTGTTTGCGGAATCACTTTTCTGCTGCGGATACGTTGAGGATGGTGCAGAAAGCCTTTGATGATGAGGCTATGTCTAAAAAAAATGTTTACAAGTGGTATAGTGATTTGCAAGCCGGCCGTGAACGTGTCGAAGACGAAGAGCGTTCTGGGCGACCATCAACCTCAACCGATGAAGCTCACGTCCAACGAATCAAAGATTTGGTGTTGAAAAATCATCGATTAACGATTAGAGATCTTGCTGATGAAGTTGGCTTATCGAAAGGCTCAGTCAATACAATTTTGAAGGATGCTTTGGGCCTCAAGCGCGTCAAATCTCGACTGGTACCGAAAACATTGAATTTTTTGGAAAAAAGGCGTCGCGTTGAAGTGTGTGAAACAATGCTTTCCGTCTTCCAGGATGTCATGAAACGCATTATAACTGGCGACGAGACTTGGATCTATGCTAACGACCACGAAACAACCGATCAATCGAGCGAATATCGTGCCAAAGGAGAGCCGATACCAAAAAACCGCGCCATAGTCGCTCAAAAATCAAGGTCATGCTGACTGTTTTCTTCGATTATCGTGGTGTTGTGCTTTATGAATTCCTTCCAACCGGCCAAATAGTCAACAAGGAATATTATTTGAACGTTATGCGTCGTTTGCGTAACGCTATCCGCCTAAAAAGGCCGGAATTGTGGAAAGACAATTCTTGGTTTTTACACCACGATAATGCACCATCCCATACCGCACTCGTAATTCGTGATCATTTCGCCAAAAACTCAACCCATATCGTTCCACAACCACCGTATTCACCTGAGCTGGCGCCGTGCGACTTCTGGCTGTTCAACAAGCTCAAAAGACCGCTCCGGGGTCATCGTTTTGATACGATAGAGGAGATTCAAGCCGCAGCGAAGACGGAACTGAAGTCCATCCCGGAAAGTGACTACAACCAGTGTTTCAAAGATTGGAAAATCCGTTGGCATAAGTGCATTGCATCGGGAGGGGATTACTTTGAAGGAAATGAAATTGATTTGGAAGAATAAATTAAGAATTTTCAAAATAAATACAATGTCACCTTATTTTTTGGACACAGTAGTATGTGGCGATTGCAAGTTGTTCTTCCATGGACCCTGTGTAAAGTAGTAGCCAACAAATTTAGCAGCTATTTTGCTTCCGTTTGGCAGGATTCCAATTTCAGCAACCATAATACCTGTAAATGTCCGAGTGAATCTGCTATTAAAGAAAACTGCAGAAACAGCTTCTTCTTTGAACCAATTACGGGCCTTGAATTGTTTAAAATCATCAACTCCCATGAAAACACAAACTGGAAAGGAATTGATGGCATTTCAAATTCATTGCTTAAACGTATTGGTCCCACGTTAGTTAATGTCTTGGCTTTTCTTTTCAATTCGAGTATCTTATCTGGAACTTTCCCAGATGACCTGAAATGTGCCTCGGTTATCTCTCTGCATAAAAAAGGAAATAAATCTGTCATTTCAAACTACAGGCCAATTTCATTGTTGTCATCAATTTCTAAAGTTTTTGAAAAAGTCATAAAAGTTAGAATGCTTTCATATTTAAATAAAATTAATTTTTTTTAGTACTTTGCAATTTGGCTTCAGAACTAGTCTTTCAACTGACGACGCATTATTGGATTTTTGTTGCATTCTGCAAAAAGGTCTGGATAACAAAAACTGTTGTGCTGGCCTATTTGTTGGCATAAAGAAAGCCTTTGACATGGTCATTCAAAAAATTCTTTTGAATTCAATGCAAAAAGTGGGCTTCAGATGGTTCATGTACAAATGGTTTGAGTCTTACATTAAAAACAGGAAACAGTATGTGAGGGTTGGTAGCAGTTTTAGTAGACCAACAACATTGGTGTTCCCCAGGGTTCTTTTCTTGGTCCCATTTTATTTCTCATATTTATCAACTCTCTGTTTAAGCTTCCATTTTTTTTGGTAGGATTCAAGCTTTTTCAGGTGACCTTGGGATTGCCTACTGCTCTGATAGTAAATTGAATCTTATTGCAGAGTAAAATCATGATGTTCACTTGTTAAGATGTTGGTTTTCCGAACACGAACTTTTTGTTAGAAATAAGACTAAAGCAATGTTTTTTAACCTAATGGGAGGTGAAGATCCAGATTTGGATATTAAATTTCATTCATTTGACTGTAAAAATTGTATACTCATTAATAGTCAATGCAGTGCACATCGCATTCAATCGTTTAATAGTAACGCCATCTGCAGTGACAGCTATTTTAATATCGAATGTGTTAATGAATTTAAATACCTCGGTGTTACTATAGACCGAAATATGAAATGGCACGCATATATTTTAAACTTGAAACAATATTTGCTCAATACTACTCGTTGCTTTAACGGGCTGCAAAAATATTGCTCTATAAATCTATTGAAGACAGTTTATTATGGCATCTTTCAATCAGAGCTACAGTACGGTCTCTGCTGCTGGGGTGGTGCACATTTAAATAGGCACCAACCACTCTCAATCATCCAAAAATCCGTAATCAGAAAAATAGAATAGATCTTTTTAGAAACTTAAAAATTCTTCTATTTATATTACTTCAAAGTCTTAAAAGTGTTCTTCATTAGAGGTGGTTATTTGCAGAGCCCTATTTCTAATGCATGGAACCTTCGAAGTAACTCCATGTCCATGTCCATCATCTCAAGCAACACATTGTTAACAGATGCCACTAGCTATTCTCATTTATTATATTATATGTTAAGCTATGAATTTTGTAAATAATATTTTAAGTGAGAATAAAGAAATAATTGAATTGAATTGAATTGAATCTCATCCCTAAGGTACGTTAGATATAGAAAATAGCTTGAGCATAAATTGTTAGAATATCTTAATCGGTTCGAGTGTTATGAATTAAGCAACGAAAAAAATCATTTAGAGCGATTGTGTGTCGACAGTAAGGAGTGTTAAAAAAAAAGTGTCAAAAGTAAAATGTAAAACCATTGTACTATATTTGTCACTTAGAATACATTAATGTGCATTTTTAATAAAAAATTCGAACACCAAAAAAACATTAGCTGAACCAGCTATAACCATAATAACCATGGTTATTAAATACTTTTTATTTATTTAATTTTGAAAGGATTAACAAAATTTTTTTTTTTCAAACAAAGCAATCAACATGGAAGCAAATTACCATGTCGAGAATTGGCATTTCTTTATTATAAAATCAACAACTTTTTAAGTTTGTATTAAAAAAACAACGGCCAAGTGAGAGTCGGCCTCGCGCACCGAGGGTTCCATACAAACCTGTTAGTATATAAGTCAAAGTTGTAGGAAAAATACAAGCAAGCTTTCTGATAATATGTTTAAAAATATTACAGTATAATATGACAAGCTGTTTGAAAAATTTCCACACATTCCTGCGCTAAGACATCTGTGCTCTTGTTACGAAAATTTGTTGACATCATTTTATCAATTGTTGTTTTTTTCCTTACCATGACTTCGTTTATAATGCTCTAGGTTTTATTTAATCGTTTTTTGATCGTTTAAATAAGTTTTTGTGGTACAAAGATTTTGTTGCGAAATTTCTGCATTTCCTCCGAACTAATCCAAACTTGCACTTGATATCGGCAAGAAACATGCTGTCTTGATTTCTTCATCGAAATCCATGAAATCATATTTCAACAAGAAAGAGTCTTTGGGACTCTCAAACGATCATCGGTCGAGAATTATCATAGGCATGCGGTTGTCAAAAAAGAAAAGCTCATCTAACACACTTCAAAACCCTTATCAAGAAGCCTAATGTTGGATGATAATCAAGACAGAACACATTTTGAGGACTTCAGGCTGCGAATAATGGAGAAGAACATACAACTGAGAAATCAACGAGCTGTAAAATGATTTGGGTCTGTTCCAGAAGGCGAAAATCCGTTACAAACTGACAGCAATGCTCCATCCTAAAGTGTCTTCGAGCTTCATGTTCACAAAATAAATCAAAAAATGCGGATGCCACGAAGCTCGGCTTAACCTACTAGAAGCAGCGTTCTCGGAGGCGTGAAAAATGCAAAAGAAAGCTTCATCTCAGGCTTTGATCCTCCACGGATATGTGGCATGATTTGTAAGTTAATAAGTCATGGTACTATCAATCTTCCTTGGGACTGTATTGTGGGCGTATAATGTAACACAAGCACCGCTAGACACTAAGTTAGGTACCAACGAAGACCATCTTATAATTCTTAAAAATATTTTTTTAGCTGGACCATCATTTTAGTTACGTCATTCTGATTTTGCATATGAATTCCCCATCACGGAATAAATTAATGAATAGTTAAAGACTTCTCGTAAACCACTTTAATATTTATTAGACAAACCGCAACCTTGTGTTCCACCCTTTCTTTAGTAAGTCCTTCAAATTCTCCCATTGTTATAAGCAGATGTTTTCCTTCTACATTCTTAGAGCTACTCAAACTCAAGAAGGACCAAGGAATTTACCATCCCATAATGTGCTAACCACCCAACTACTTCAACTACCATAAAGTCGAAGATACCATCTAAAGCATCCTACCTTGTAGTCCATAGTACGAGTATATCACCCCACTCAGTGCAATTGCTTAAGACGTGTTCGCTCTTCGGTAACCGTTTGCTGGACCCTTTGTGTCAGTTCTTTTTTGCAAGGAAATAAATTTCACCAATTCATTGCATCACACCCCCATCCATCTCGCCCCATTTAATCGCAAGGATAACAATAATTGTGCTCAAAGCATTCACCAGATGGCGAGAACCACTCGAATCCACTTGAGTCCTTCGTACTACTTGAATCCTTTCTCCATTTAAAGCTACAAAGAGCCCACCCTCGCCACCAAATTGGAACCATAAAATAACGCCACCCAACGACAATCTTTCATCTGCAATCTACTATATTTCGCATTCGCATTCGTTGATTTCCCTTCTGATCGCTAGTTGATACAAACTTGTGTCTGTGTGTGTGTGCGAAGGATAATAGAAAATATATTCTTAAATTGTGGAAATAGGAGTGGGGGTGTACGCATTCTAGTGCGAAGCTCTACTCACATTACACACTTGAATTGTAAATCAGAAAATAAATAACAAAAGGACACACACACAGAAATACATAAATACACCACATGTGATTGCATAAGCAGTTTCTCCATCCGCTGCACTGTTTATTTGTATTCCTTATCCTTGAATAAGCACAATGAAGGATGGCCTTTTAACGCGATTTATTTCCTCGTCCTGCCACCAAAATGCCAACGAAAAAAAAAAAATCCATATGTATGAGTACGAGTAGTATTGTGTGTGTGTATTCTTTTGAGGTTTATCCACGATTGTGTGTCTAAGGACTCTAATGATTAAATGGCAATGCACTTAGAAGATAAAAACCAAAACGAATAAGAAAATCCAATGAATTAGTTTACTCCGCATCGGAATGGTGGAAAAAATAACGCCTCACCATCCAGAACAGGATTAAAAATGATGGCGGGGCATCCGAATTCACATGTGTGTGTGTGCGCTGCTAAACTACAAAAGCTATGAGCGTTAATCCTTCGACAATAAGCCGTAGTTGGGGGCGGGAGAAATGGTGATGTTAGGTCACATTAAATAATTGGTTGTAGCAGCTCCTGCTCCTCTTGTGGAACGCACATTTCCTGTGTGACACCAACAGTGTGTCCTCCTCCTGTCTCGTTCGTACAACAACATTTTGTGTTCGAATACGTGTGTATGACCCACTTATCAAATTAACTGTAAAAACCTCTTAAGCTGAATAAAATAAAAGGTTCCAGTATTTTAACACCCCATCGTCCTGTTGGCAACACATTTAGCTTTGCTCTGCACTCCTTCCTTTCGTTGTGCAAAAGGACGAGAGTAGATTATACACCTAGTTCGAGCGAGGGATGAAAGTGGAAATTTATTTCCCATTGACGTTTACCGTGTTTACCGTTTAAATGGGGCGGGGGCGGGCGCGGGTCGGACCACAGTAGCTGGAAGAAGAATCACGTAAACATATCTGTGACTTCGCTAAGTGGAATTTTATCGCTAGTCCACCGCATCCGATGGCTACGAGGATTATGCTTCCGACCACTCTCGTCGGATATCGAATTTTGGGTTAAATTTGTCCTTGCTGGGGAAATTAGCAGTCAGTGCGGAAGATATGGGGATGAGCGTGCGGTACAGGGCGGAATGAGCCAAGGGGATGTTGGTCCCATCATTTGACCAAGCGACAGATGCATCGATGTATTGGTGAAAATATTGACTATGGAAGGAAGGCGAAGCCAGTCGATCAATTCGAGTAGAAATCTTTTCGGCTACAGTCAGTGACTTTTTTAAAGATCCTTTCGAATATTAAGCATAAAAATAAACGGAGTTGTATTGGATTCTCTGGGGAATGCAATAGAGGCATTCAAAACAAAATTTTGATTGATGCAATTGAATTCGAAAAAGACTGGGAATTAAAAAGTCCTAAGTTACCATTCTTTTGTTATTGAAAAGTCATAAAACTGAAATCATTTTCGGAAACCACTTCAATTCACAGAATACAAGTCGAAGTCAGCAGTGAATTCAATTTTAATGAGTTGAAGTCAGTAAAATCAACTTGAATGGTTTGAATGCATTTGAAGTAAGTAAATGCACTTTAAAATTAGAAAATAATCTTCTTCCTTATTTTATCTGCGAGGTCGTCATCTCAAATAGAAGGATCACAAAGTTTTCATGCATCCCTTTTGGTCCGCGTAATTGCGAAGTCTGTTAAAGTTTGTAACAAGGTTTGCTTCTGTTGAATTCACTGACTTCAACTGATTTTTTGTGAATTCACTCCCGCCATCAATGTAATTCAAAAGAATGCAATCATTAAAATAATTCAATCATTTTCGGATCTGGGGGGTTCCTCAAGAGAAAAATGTTGGGGGGTTCCTCAAGAGAAAAATGTAAACATTTAAAAACAAGTTCCCCTTGAAATGCTGTAAGCCGGCTGCATTGGCTATCTTATGAAACAGAACGTGAGAAATATCCGCCTTGAAGTTTTTGTACAGAAGCAGAACTTTAGCTGGTTGGGGGTTGACTTGCTTATCAGATTCGACGCGTCAATAAGAAGGTCAATTTAACTTAAGGCTCATCACCTAAATTATAATACTCATTGACTTATTTAATTCATTTGAATACTTCAGTCATTTCAATGGGGACAACATATTTAAGAATTATTATAATAAGTTTCGACCTTTCTACGATAAAAAGTGTAACACCGCATAAAAGGTTACTTAATCGCCTTCACATTGAACCTCTAGCACTTGCACCTTCGGCATGTTTACCAGTTTCTTCTCCGACTTAATTCTGATGAGACAAAAAATTACGAAAAAATGAGTCAGTGGAATAAGGACGCTGGTGAAATTTTGCATTTACTCAATAAAAAGTAACAAAATGTAGAAAACTAATTCAAAAATTCTTTTCGACATGGATTTGAGGACTTTAAGTTGGATGGTCTCAATCGGATGGTTTTTTTTTTTTAACGCGAACTGCTTGCCTGCTTCGAACACTTTTCGTGTTATCAATATCTTGAGCTTGGATCCAGTTTTTTACAATTCGTAGTATATCCAAGTAGTAGTAGACCAAAAACGTATTGACATTGCGGAAAAATCGTTCCAATACAAATTGGTATGATTTTGCTGTCGTTTTGTAGTTGAGCGGTATCGCATAATAGAAGGAAACAGTGGCGAGCTGTTCTTCCTTTCGCATATCATGGATATAGTGGTTTTAATCCGAGAAATCTACTTATTGCCACGCTGATGTGCAAAGTCCAAACGTTTGTTTTTTCTTACTGAATTTAATGGTCTTTTTTTCAATATTTTTAACTTCCCATCAGGAAGTTCTTGCAATCGGTTCGATTTTCGAAATTCAAAATTTTTACATAATATATCTTCACGTTTCAAGGCCCCAGAAGTCGGATTCCATTGTGTTTAGAAAGATGTCCGTGTGTGTGCTAGCGAACCCAACTTAGTTTCGTTCGAAGCGTATGTGCATAATGAAAAACTGAAAAGCTTTTGGTTAACTTTGACAGCGTGGTTTAAGTTTTCTGACGAAAAAACTATCAATTTTACCTCTTCAATTAAAATCAATTTAGTTTTCCAATAAAAAAAGTTCAAAATTAATAAAATTTATAGTTTTCAACTATCTTCTCATAAAAAAAATATGCATAAATATATACACTGTTGTTCATATGTTTCTGGACAAATTCATTTAAGACAAATAGATCCATTTCATATTTTAATGTTCCGCTTTCTCTATTTCTTGATCCACGTTTCCACGGCGGCGCTTGGAAAATTATTTCAGTAATGTGAGTCTTATAAATCTTTTTCATTTTTTATGATTCCGAATGAAGTCTTCACTACTGACACATGAAAGCATGGATAAAATTGCATTACTCGTATATAAAAAATAGCGTTGCAAGGAAGATTATAACATCACAAGGTTAAGACGCACACAAGATAAATTTTGTTTACCACTGTTGTGGTTTTTTATCATGAACGGTCTTTCAGGACAATGACATAGAGATAAACAATCACTCGAAATCGGCTTGGAAACAACTATCAAAATCTCCAAAGAAAACAGCACTGAATTCAATCCTTGTGGAGCCATCTTTTTACCAGAAAAAAAGAGAAACAATGCTGAAACTTTCCCCAGCTCGGAGGGAAGAGATGGTGGAAATCACTCAACTGAAACTATGTATATTTTTAACTTTGACGACACAAAGATAATCACGCTTTAATCATGGTCATAAAAATTATTTCGTAAGTACATTGAACAACGTGAACGAGTTAAAACGCTTTATTTGTGAAGTTGAGAAACAACTTCAACAACAAAAAAAATCAACTTCCAATGTAAAAGTTGAAATATAACTCCAAATTTAAAAATCATATCTTAACGTAGAGTTCTATGCTCGTAGAGCGAGGCGTGTGTGCCACAATGTGCCTACAGAAGACTGACTATGAATTTGAGTCTTTGGTCCTTTACTGTGGCGCTGTTGCTGAACATTTTTAATTTATCATAAAAGAAAAGTCAAAAAAACTGTTTGCCATTAGGTATCCTGCTCCGATACAGCGCTCTGCTGTTTTTAGGGAAAATTAAGAAAGAACACGCAAGTAATTTTTATTATTATAGTTTAGTGAAAATTTAGAAAAAAACTGACGTACATGTCACCCAAGGGTTAGTTTGGCCAAAACAACATTTAGCGGGTGCGACTGAAAACCCAAAACCAAATCCCTTCAACTTTGAAATACTTAGAAACAGGTAGTTTTTTTTGCAAGGATTTATGCATTTTTTTAAATTTTTTTTTGTTCGTAAGTATGCTTTTACATGAAGATACAATATCTTATTTATATATGTACAGCGTTATGTAGAATACACGTTAGAAGACAATTACATTAACGTTAAAATTAAAAAATTAAATAACAATTAAATTAAAAGTTTAAGAGTGCAAAGATAAAAAAAATATATGTTGGCAAAGTTTATGAGGTTCTTCTCCTAAGAGGAGGAAAGAAAGGATTGCAGTTTTTTATGGAATTTCATTTCACTACCTGTTTCTCTGATACGATTCGGGATACTATTCCACAACCGAGCGGCTTTTATGAAAAACTGTCGTTCAGATACCCAGACTTGAGAACCTAGGCCCACAGAGATTAGTTAGTTTCGGTGATGTTAAGAATTGAAACCTTCTAAAGAGATGCGGAGGTTGGCATGATTTGAGAATATTAAATAGTAAATTAAGCGTTCTGTATTTAAATAAGTTGTCAAAAGAAATACCGTATATATTTTTTGAGAAATTAGACACGTGATCGAATCTCCACAGGCCGTAAATGTAACGTGCTTCATTATTTAATGCGACATTGAGCTTCCTTCAGCCTATTGAATCGCATTCCACAAAAACGTCAGCATGCAAGCAACTTTCGGGTCTTAAATGGGGTGAAGTCCTTAGTGACTTGTAGTGTGCGGAGAGGCCATATACTTTTCCAACAATTTTATTTATGTGATCATCCCAAGTTAAGTTTCGATTAAAAACGATACATATATTGTTCACAGTATTAACATATTCTATCGGAGCACTGCGGAAAAAAATTGGAGGGAAGTGGGACAGAAATAGCGATTTTCTTTTTGAAATAACAATACATTTTAATTTTTCAGGATCAAATCAAAGATCGTCGTTAATCTGTTCGATACATTCTTCGATTTGCATTTGAGGGCAGCTACAAAGAAGTTGTGCATCATCTGAATAAAGGTCAATAAAGGAATTCTCAGGAACACCTGCAATTTCGTAAATGTAAAAAGAGAAGAGCAATGGACCTGTTTTCTGCCAGATGGATAAGATGAAATAAGTTTTATTGTGTGTTTATGTAATGGAAGAGTGTATTGCAGTAATTTGGTTAAAATGAGTTATGCCACATTTGGAGAGTTGTTGAAAAAAGTTAAAGAGTCAGTACCGATTGGACGCGTGTTTGTGTTGCAAATAATTTTGAAATTTAAATCATACGCGTAATATTTCAAAACATTTCTAAGAAACCATCGTTACATAGACCCTGAAAGCAGTCACAATAGAATTGCAAATTTGGGAACACAGCCTTAACAACAACAGATTTCAAAATCAAGAAAGGACTCAAGAACAAATTGCAGATCTGAGAGCTGCCCGAGCTTCAGCAGAAAATGCTACACAACTTGAGACTTACCACAATAGAAGTGAAAATATCAGTCTAAAGTGCAAAGGCATACAGTTCAGTCAAAGAAAAATGAAAATTTCAATGAAAAAAATATAAGTGAAAATAGTTGTGGTCAATTCAAAGAAATCTGTGGATTTTTTAAAGCCAAAAACTTCAAAGTTATAACACAAAGAGAAAGAAAATTCGCTCAATGTTTCCAAAATGGAAAAATACCACTTACAGTAGTAAGACTTTCGATTTTGATCAACTATTGACGCAAAATAATCATACGCTTTCAAGAATTTTTATAAAAAATATCAGGTTTTTTAACAGACTACTACTGTTTCCGAATTCACGAACATTTTTTCATCGTAGTGAAGATCTATATCCCGACATTGGTGAATAAAGAATTTTTGCACAGTTTTATATTCTCGATCCTGCGATCCCTCACTGATGCGAGAATGAAGCCTTATCAAGACAATAAAATCTAAATTAAAATGTTATAATCTTACCAAGAGTTAATGAAGTAGCTGTCGTTTTACAAGCCGCTGATGGTTAACCACCACTTGAAAAGAAAATTGTATAGTTAAATTTGCCACAATGGCAAATTATTTCAGTTTCGGACAAAAAATTCACAAAAAACTTATAAATAAATTTAATTTAAAACAATAAGAAATGTATCGTTAAAATCAGCCGCAAAATTATATGAAAATTAGTTGAAGGTTGATTGGAGTTAAGGACGAAAAAGCGCTTCACAAAGGACCGAGTTCTACTGAGAAAGAGAAAGAAGAGGCGTAATAAAGCGTTTTTTCAATAAGAGCGCTACAAAAGTTTTTTTTAAATAAAACAAAAACGGTTATTAAGGGTCATTTGATAGAGTATTCAGAATTTATCAAGGCCAATCCAACTATAGTTCATTCTCTACCCATGAAGCAGAAAGCGCTTTAGTAATTCATTCCGAAAACCTTTCATAAAAAAAAAACGATTGTGTATCTATGATTCCGTCCCAATTTGTAGTACGAGTACATAGTTCGGTTGATAAGAAATTATCTCTCCTTAGTCACTTGTTCAAATTTCTGATCCAAAATGCAACCATCAACCGAGTGTAACTATAAAGGCGAATCCTTGCTACATCACGAAATCCCACCTGGCCAGCAAAAGGGTCAGGATCCATCAGCGAAAAACTGGTCAAATTTATGTGCATCAGAGGAGCACATCCACACTGGCTTGGGGAGTGTTTTTGTTGTGGCCAACCCATAAACACGAGCACACATTTATATCATCTCGCACTGAGCTTAAGGTGAAATGTGTTCTGATGTTCAGATGGATGCTCGGATGGATGGATGGGAGCATGGAAGAAGGTTTGGTCCTTGGTCGGTTGGATGAACGGACATTATGTGTTTGGGGCTCTTAACTAAAGTGGACGGCAAGGTGACATTAACCGTACGGAGACTTATTTTATTATTGCATTTCATTAAATGTGGCGGCAAGGGCTGAGGTGCCCCTGGGTCATAGGGTGGAATTTTTATTACTGGAATTTGTTGTGCTTCGAAGCGTACGTTTGAATTATTTATAAGGGACAACGGCGGCGGCGGGTGGCATGTTGCGTGCTGCGGATGGCTGGAGATTCTTCTATGGGCGGGTAGTAACATGGTAATTGAAAACATTCTCACATGTGGACACTTTATGTTGATCGGATGTGTTCTGTGTGTTGCTGCCGAGAGATGTGGCGACAGCAGATGTTGTAAATTGCTTGAGTTAGGTTGGGATGCAAAATAAATTAATGAGCAATAGATCATACGGTACGGTTCGAGGATTGTCGTAATATTATGCTGCCTCTGTATGTATCTACCTAGAATCGGAGTTAGAAACGTTTAAATGGTAATTTGGATAAGTACATGTGTGCGCCTGCAGACGATTGAGAAGCATATTTTGGAAATTCATTGAATGCAAGACAATTGGTTGAAAACAGATTGCCGTGTCAATCGATGCAGAAAGCCCAGATTTATGCAGATATGAAATGAAATGCTCCACAAATGTGCGTTTCTGAAGTGTTGTTAATGTTTTCGAATTATATGATGAAACATTGTTCCAGAAACTTTCATTCAAAAACTTTTGACAATCATTTTCATACATTTGGTCACAAAAGTGGACACAAGTTTGAAGTTCTAGTTTTGAGTTCTAAAAAGCATGTGGTTTCTCTTTTGTTATGGTTCCGAATTTTGGAATTCAAAGTGTTGCCATAACTCTACGTTTCAAGGTCGCCGAAGTTGAATTCATGATATTTGTATGCATGTGTACACAATACAAACGCTTAATTTTATTAAGTAGCTCATATTTTATAACAATACAAAAAATGAGAAAAAATGTTTCTTTAATTTTACAAAAGTTGTTTTCTTTTTATTTCCAAAAGGTTACGTTTCACATTCAAGCATTTTTCAAGTGCTTTTTTTTAATAAAAACATAGTCTGAATAGATTCTCGAAAAATGCGCGTCCTTAGTTTCCGTAACAGTAAAATTTGGTAGAAACAATTTGAATATCCAAACTAGCAGTCGTAGAAAAGTTTAAGAACTCAAAAATATTCGTACACCTCGTATTCCTTGGTTAAACGTGCTCCAAAATAGGAAACAAATAATTTGAACAAATAAAATAAATTCATTTATTTTGAGATGTTATTAATTTTTCAAAAAATAAAAAAAAAACATTATTGTTCAAATCAATAACAACAAAAAGAATTAATTTCATAAGATACATTAAAACTTAATCACACATTCATATTCGTATACATCCATCTTTTGAGGTTATTTGAAAAAAGAGGAGTAATAAAAAGCATTTTTGGTGCCTTATAGCATATCCTTTGTTTTTTATGAATTCTTTAAGCCTTTTTGGCATTGACTCAACTAATTTTAGGGTAAAATCTGGGTCTATTGCATGTCATTCTTCAAGTAATCGGTTTTCAAGCTCTTTTTTCCCGTAATTTGATGCTTCCTTATTTTTGAATCCAAATGGTCCCACAGATTCTCAATGGGATTTATATCTGGTGTTTGCAATACTTTTAAGCAGTTATATAATATAAACACCAGGTACGTGCTCCTAAAGTGGCGTGTTTTGGGTCGTTGACTTGATAGAGCACTAGGTTTTCTAGACCTAGTAGAGTGGTACTTTCTTTGAGATTTTTTTTAGAATGGCGATGTACACATCCTGATTCATTTTCCCATCTATTATTTCCAGATTGCCAACCCCCGCCGCCAAAAAACAACACCACACTATTACCCAACTAAAATGCATTTGAAGTTTTTTTTAGTCAAATTCATTATCTATTTTTATGATTTTATTGAATTCCACATTCCTGTACAAATTTGACTGAGATTCCTGCAGTATTGCTTAGAATTTAAAATTTTGTACTTAAATAATCCCTGATGGATTGAAACTAATTTTAAATAAATTTTTACTCATATTTTAACAATTTGTTTAGAGATATGTACGTATGTATAAAGGTCATCGCTGAATTTTTCTAGAGACCTTTTTGAGCTTTACAACTTTTTTATAGAAAGCCATTTAATTCATCTTATCATAAAGGTAGGATTCGTAAGAAACGCATTCGTTCGACTGATTTTTCACTGAATTTTGTTCAAAAATTGCTCTCCTTGAGAGACATTTATATAAACGTGATAGTCATCCCTATCAAGAAGTCCGACAGAATTTTTTCCTGCGAAATACGGAACACATTTCTATCAGAAACGTCAAATAATTAATTCGAAATTAAGTTCGAATACTATTAGTATGTGATTACTTTTTTTTCATATTTCGTCGACTAAGTGTCAACAAGAAAGAATAAACTGATTCAAAGCATTAAATAAAAATGATTCGTCATACTGATGGCGCCTCATTCTGTTCTGATGTTGTAGATGCACATTTTTTAACCACTACACTGCATTTAACCTTTCATTTCTTAGCACTTAGTACAAACCAAATTAGAGGGATCCACAAATTTATTCATCACATTGATTTTTATTAAGGTCTTTTCAAGTATAGAGAAGGAATACTCCTTGTAAGGACTTTTTTTTTCTTCCTCACGTATTTTTTGTATCGCTCCAAACTTATGAACATTTGATTAACTTTGAAAGTGTTAAATTTATTTTTTAATTGAAACTTTTTTTCATTCAAATACAGATTTCATAGTTGCACCATCGCTGTTTGACTCGTGATCAATTTAACGTCCTCCTGGTCGTTTTTTGTAAAAGCGGTTGTGAGGTTTTTTCCATTGAGTTAATAATTCCAATTGTTATCAACTTTTAATGTTTATATTTATCCATATATCTATTAAATCAGCATATTAAAAAAAAAAACAATTTCTTACAATTTTCATTTTTCAAAATTATTTAACGAACTCCCCAAATAAATTAAATTATTAAAATTTCCATCGGAATCGAATTCGGTTTGGCAGTACGGCTGACTATATAGCTCACAATCCTCGAGTTCTTCTTTTAACCAGGATTCGGACTTTCAGAAATAACTTGCACATCTTTTGATGTTCTTAATGCAATTTGAAAAGTAAAGTCAAAAGCAACCAGTTTTGATAAAATTCATCCTAATTTTGTTTAAACTATTCTACCGTACATACTGCCATATTTAACACACATATTCAAAACAATTATTCTAATCTCGTCCTTGTAAAGTGTCCAAAATTATTCCAATTTTAAAAAAGAAAGCATCCATCAACTCTCCTCCTGAGTACAGACCCGTTTTAATTCTCCCCTATCTATCTAAGATATGGAAAAACTTCATTTCCAAATTTCTCAATTTTTCATGAGACACAATTTACTACCACTAATTTCTGTTTTTCTTACGCAAAACGGATTTGGTGAACGAAATTAATTTGGACTTTGACATTTCCTGTGTGGTGCTCGTTTCGCGTTATAGCTGTTCAAACCAAACATAGAAGCAAAAAACAATAAAAACTATAAAATAATAACACACAGACTCAAAATACTAAAGCTACACAAAGGTCATGCTTCCAGTGCGACCACAGTGGAATATAATATTCCACATGTGGAATGTATTTGGACTGAAGGGAATAAATTGTTTTCTAAATATATTCGCATTCTTAATTTTTAATTTTTTTATTTGAGTAGGCTCAAATGTTTCAACTTCGAAATAATTAAATGGTTGTAATATACGAACTTGGTTCAATTTTAAAAAGCTGTATGATGACAGGCATTTTTGTAATAAGAAACTTAAGTCCAAAATTTTATAATTCGCTGTATTTTTCCAAGAAACAATTTTTTTAAATTATCCAGTTCATGAATAACTTTCAAATTGTTCTCGGGCTCGTGCAACAACAAACTGCGCACAATTTTTTTTTGCATTTAAGCTTTAGTTTTTTTTTTTGACAGTGTAACATAAAATGTAGAAAACGTGTTCCAAAAATATGTAATGCACTATAAATAAGGTACTATGTGAATTTTACGATTTTGAAGCTTCTTAACTTCAAAATTATTTTTTAACATTTAAACCTACTTTACTACTTTTTAATCAAATATAATTTTTAATATTTGTTATTGAAGAATTTTGCTAACTGTTATTTTGTTGTTTTTAACATCTTTAATTTTTTTAAATTCTTGTCTTTTAGTTAATTATTTTTCAGTTGTATATGATAAAATATAAAATTGGAATAAAAAATATTTAAGCGTCGTCGATTCGCTGCGTCATCGATCACTATAATGATTTAATCAAAATAGCCACAACATCATCATATTTACTAGGCTAAATTTATATTAAAAAAAAAAAAAACAATAAAAAAAGCTTGGGTATTAAAAAAGAGTTTTACATAAGTCGTAAAAATATATTATTTATTAGGTATTCAATCGATCAACTTCTTAACGTTCTTTAGGCAAGTTGAAAGATCTTCCAAGGAGACAATTTGGCAAGAAACATCACGCCATATCAAAAATCAAACTTAAACTTTCGAAACCATGTACCATGTGAAAAGAGTTGCTAAGGATGCAAACAAAATTTTGCGGGTATACTTGGCCAACATAGCGATTTTAAATTTCAGTAGCCATATGCTTTTTATTAGACTTATGCTTCAAAAAATTGCTTTTTGCAAAATTTCATGACTCTTTGTTAGATAAACGGGAAGTATACAACAGGTTTTGATTCCCTTGCGAGTATTTAAACATGACAGCGTCGGTTAAGAAGCTTGTTTTTCATTCCAGATTTAAAGGTCCACAGTTTTTAGTAGTAAATATAAACTTCCTCCGCGCGTTTCTGCGAAAAGCCGTCTTGACAGACGATATCACCGAACAGTTCGGATAAAAGGTGCGGTTGTACTATTGAATAAACCTTTTTGCTCCTAACTCTCTTGTTTAAGCTAATAACAAGTATCTTTAAGGAGTATGCATTATATTATGTTGCGCTAGAGCTATGAAAGCAGTCTTGTCCAAAGCACTTTTTTCATCCTGATGCAATCATTTTCAATAACTGCAGTCGAACTTTACTCTCTTTGATTATTTTTGTGCAGTTCCGTTATCGAAACGACTAAGAAAAGCATAGCATATTTTCATGCTTTCTCAGGACAACACAGACACAGTCCCAAGTCGATGGGGGACTCTAAAGCATATTAACTCGCCTATTCTCAATCTTCAAAGAACTTAAAAGCTTTTGTGCCTAAGCCGTAGTTTTTTAAGCGCTCCCGTCTTTGTGCTTATACTATCTTTTTGATTTCTGCAGTAGCTGTCGTTGGTCAAAGAGAATCATTGCTTATTCCCTCTACAAAAGATCTGACCTCGTCAAACAAAGGCACAAAAACCTAAGTGTCCTCGACTTTTTAACCTGAATCACTTGGTCCGCTTCTTCTCCTCCAATACATCCGCATGGAATCCTTCATAACTTAGCCGTTCAAGAACTACCTTACATGACAATACTCTTTTGCTGTGTGAAAACATAACACGCGTGGAAAGAAGAGGTATCAATGCACATTGATGTTGAATTTTTCCAGACTTTTATGAAACCGGAAAACTGTTCACAGAAAAGTCGATAAAACTGGTAGCCTTATCGCTAGATTTTGGATCCTGTCTTGCAGACTTAATGAGGAATTGGGAGGTCTAACTCAGTGGCAGGAGTCACGTTCCAGCCGCCGAATATATGCGTTATTAAAGAGTGGCTTCATGTTATCTCATAAAGTGAATTGGCTGCCATTTCGTTGGTGATGAAAATTATTGAGCTTTGTTTTTGATGATAAACTAAAATCATTATGACTGATTTGCCCAAAACGGGTTATACCGCGGACTGTTGGAACGAAAAATATTCAAGATCCAATTCAGCAACTTACTGCAAAAACAACATCTGGTTTTACATCTGTCTGCAGCGCCGAACAATTTCGGTTACGGTTCCGCTTTCAGCGTACTCAAAAATTAACTTCCAACCATAACTTCACCCTATTTTTTCTCTGCTCTTCATCTATCTCTGCATTCTGACATCACTCCTTGAATATCCTCTGAAGTCCTGACGTATGATGATCAAATTCGCTTTTGTTGCCAGATGCAGCTTTCTAACTATTGGATAGTCGGACTCTTAATCGAGCTCCTACTCAAAAGTGACCATAGTCGAACGTTCCCCAATGTCCCAAACACGATTTCGACTTCTTACGTTGGCCACACTCGGCCAAAGAATTCATAGAGTTCCCCCTTACCATTGTTCCTGCAGCTTCTTCGTTAAGCTCTTGGACGAATACGAAACAGATGTTTTAAAAATTACTTCAATGCACATAACAGTCCGGCAATCACTTCTCAGCTGTATTGTAGCTTTTTGTGACATCTAGTTTCATGCTCCAAGTTCGTCTCGAGAAATGAGATTTTCATTGACAGTTTGTAAATCGAAAAACATTCTCACAGCTCGTTAGTGGCATAAACTTTCCGTGTACATAAAAACCATAAACAAACCTTTTTGTTAGTGAGAACATAAAGAACACAAATTTACTACTCTCAAACTCCACTAAACCCTGCTGCCACAGGTGTAAAAACTGCCATAATTTAAGCCTGTTATCCTTTTTATCCCGATTTGTAGCTCACTCGGAACAAAAGGCACAAGTACACCCCCTTACACTTTTTTATTCACATAAAATGTAATATTTACTCGAGAACACACTGCATTTGCACACCACCGAAACTTGTACCCAACAAGGACATAATCATAAACACTCTCTCGAGCCATAACCAACCACAGACCGATCTCCTCCCCTTTCTTTTTGCTCCCACTTCTAATTAAGTTTCTTCTATCAAAAACTGAAATCTTCCTAAAAAGCATTTGCAACTATAATTTGCTTAGCATCAATGGAGTTTCGTACAAAAAACCCCATCGTTTTGTGCAACTCCTGCTAAACTGGGGGAAAAGTTTCGTTTTTCGAAATTCTTGGTTGGGTACCATTAAGTGCAGTGTGACCTGGAAGGGCTGGGGAGGTGTACATGGAATTCGCGACCATCCTGCAACAATCTTCTAGCATGGGAAAGTTTTTCCTCTTAATTACATTTCTAGATGGAGTTCCTTTCAAAAATGATTACCTGCCATATTTGAAAAGGAATATGCATGTCGATGCAAATAAAAGTCGTAAGCACTGCAGTAAGGACCGACTAGAAAAGGCGTCTGTCTATTCATCCAAACGGAATTTTGAGATCATAATTAAAATTTTTACTTACTCATAATGAGCTTTGAAACACAAATTTGATTCTAGAGCGTGTATGTGGCTGGAGATAGTCATCATTCATTTGGGAAACCTGAAGAGGCAGCATATGCATAAATTGCATTTTTTTAAATGATAAGTTTAGAAGAAACCATTGCAACGACTGTCCAAGAACATTCACCGCTGAAATGAAATTAATTTTAAGGTACACATTTGACCAAAATACCCTAGTCATTCGGGTTTCAGGCCAAAACACAGTGGCTCAACCGTAGAAGTAAATATTTTTGAAGATTAAAGACAAACTTTTAATTAAACAAGGAGTACCTCAGGAGTCAATTTTAGGATCCATCCTATTATGTATGGGTGTTATTATTTCGTTGTACGCGGACGATGTGCAGCTGATATTTTTCTGCCTTCTGCCAGGCGTGTGCTATAGAAATCTAGTCTACAAATCTAGGCTTTTTCCAAGTCTTTCTCTTTCAAGTCAAACAAACTTTTTGATTGACAGAGTTTATGGCTACTTAAGGAAGTTGTGACGATACTTATTCTACGAGTAATTTTTTATTCAAATGAGTTGTATAATAAAAAAAACCTCTTTACAAACCTCTTTTTAAATAATTGCTATTGATTTGGATTATAAAAACTAAAAAACCGCCACTTCTTGCAGTACTTCTCCTGGATCACGTTACACAAGATAATATTTACAATTTAAAGTTGTCAGTTTATTATTTACTTGTCCCCAACATAATTGTTAATGCAATGACATTTGACGCCACTTGCAAAATTTATGACACGAAAGCATTATGACAATACTTTGGCCCATTTGCATCAATAACAGCCTCAGTTGGAATGATAAAGGTGCAATGTTTTTCGCCTAGATCGATGTTATAATGCCAATGAACGTGATGGACATGTGCTTGTTCACTCATTGTAGTCCTGCAAAAATGTTACACTGCTGATTTTATAATAGGTCTACCGGTTGAAAATATCAAATGTAAAATCAATGCTTTATTGAGGAAAAATAGATATAAATTCAATATTCAAAGTATTGCCCATCGCTAGCCACACATTTTTCCCACGAATCGATCCATTTTTTGACATCATCGAAATGACGAAAATGCTGGTCAACCAGGCCATGCTGCATCGATCGGAAGAGATAGTAATCGGATCGCGCAAGGTCTGGACTATACGGTGGGTGGGGTAGGACATCCCATTTGAGCGTTTCAAGGTAAGTTTTGACGACATTTGCAACATGTGGCCGAGCATTTCCATGTTGCAAAATAATCAATTGTCGTCGGAAGACCTCGCCTGTGATTGTTTCATTCGGTTTAAGCAGCTCATAATACACGGCAGCTCTGAACGGCCGTCGATGTTGAGGCATGTCCAGGGTATCCATACGTTGCCCGACGTTTTGGATTTTCGTAATGTACCCATTTTTCATCACCAGTGACGATTCGATGCAGAAAAGACTACTTTTTATGGCGTTCAGGCAGCATTTCGGACATGCAAAATCGGCGTTCGACGTCTCGTGGCTTCAATTCATACGGCACCCAATGTCCTACCTTTCGGATCATTCACATTGCTTTCAAACGATCGGAAATGGTTTGCTGAGCGACGCCAAGTGATTTTGCAAGTTCTTCTTGCGTTTGTGACGGATCTTGATCGAGCAATGCCTCCAATTCATGGTCTTCAAACTTTTCCACCTGGCCGGGGCGTTCTTTGTCTTCGGTGTCGAAATCACCATCTTTGAACCGCTTAAACCACCGCTGACACATTCTAACGTCTACAGTATAGCCCGGGTAAGCTGAGGTAAGCAATTGATGCGCTTCGGTTGCTTTTTTCTTTAAATGAAAGAAGCATATTAAAACTTCCCGCAAATGTTGTTTTGATGGCACGAATGTAGACATTTTACGGCTTTACAAAAAATTTGTGTTTTTTCACTAATGACCAATAACCTAGACTGAAATAACTAGACAATGACATGAAGTTTCTGAAGTGACAGCTGTCATGGTCAAAATTCACCTCAGAGTAATAGATATGAAGTTGTCTGCAATAACGAAATTTTCAACCAATAGTCTATTATGTTGAACAAATCTGCATTGCTATTAAAACTCGATGTACGTGTTTTGATTTAATTGCTACTTACTATATATTCCATACGGAAGTAAAATAGAGATTTCTGAGAAGTGTTAAAGATAATTTTGAACTATAATTCTATAATAATAATAATTTTAACATTGGTGATGTAAATTGGTCTTGGTTCGATGATGATAAAATGCTTATTCCAAAAAACGTTAAAAAAGATTATGAAGTAGATTTTATTGACTTTTTTTTCAATCTGTGACAAATCAATTCAATCACGAATTCTCTAAATAGAACATTAGATGTTGCATTTATTAATTTAAAAAAAAGTAAAAACACATATATCTGAAGCACCCTTCCTACTTTTGGATGATTCAATGTATAATAAACAATTGTTAATCGAAATTGAAGCTTCTAGTTATCTGAGTGAAAAATCTTTCAATTTTTTGAAGAAAAATTGACTGGATTGAATTCGTTTCTTAATTCAATTGATTGGGAAATGAAATTTGAAAATCTTTGTCAACCCGATATGTTCAATATTTTTATTTCCAAAATTCATATCGCTTTCTCCAAGTTTATTCCATCCTCATTGAAGAAGAATATTTCCAAGCCCCCGTGGTATAAGAGGTATCTCCTTTACTTGAAAAATCTAAAGAACAAGGCCTTTGAGAATTTGAAACTTACAGGACACGACTTGGATAAATCCCTTTTCTGCAAACTTCGGATGGATTTCACAGTTCTACGGCAGTCTTTACATACAAATTTTGTTCATACTATTGACGATAAGCACTGTTCAATCAAATGGGCTACCAAAGCAAATGTTTTATAAAAATTCGATAAGAAACTATGTTCAAGATTCTTAAGAACTAATTGCCAAATTCTGTGAGCCTTTTTATCGTTTTTCTGGTGTTCCTGCATATTTCAAGTCTTTATGCATGCCATTGCTTAAAATATTTAACACATTGCTCATCTCTGGTTTTTTTTTCGATTATTGGAAAACTTCTTTTTTGGTACCTATCTATAAATCTGGTTCAAAGAATAACATGGAAAACAAAAGACGTTTTGGTAAATCCATCCATCCATGAGTTCCATCATGGTTTTGTCTCAAGTCGTTCGACTACATCTAACTTAACTCATTTTACATCAAATGTTATTAATGCTGTTAAAAGAAATCAACAAGTTGATGCCATCTGTACAGACTTCAGTAAAGCTTGCGATTCTGTGAAAAATAAGTTTCTGCTGAGATTTGGAGGGTTTTAATTTCCACTAGTCAATTGAATTTTTAATCTGGACATACAAAGTCTGCCTGGATAACCATTGTTCAAGGCCTTTCTTTTGTAGTTCGAGAGTTCCGCAAGGTAGTCACTTGGGTCCTTCATTTTCTATAATTTTCATTAATTATTTATTTATACCATAAAATCCATAAAATAACTTAAATTCTGCCATTGCTTTATGTATGCGGTCGAGCTGAAGTTGTTTTCAAAAATAAAAAGTAAAGACAACTGTATTGAAATGCAAAAGTATCTTGAGCATTTATATAATTGGTGTGTCAAAAATTGTTTGAATTTAAACGTTCAAAAATGTTTCGCAAATTCTTTTTCGGGAGTTCAAATTCAGTTCTCTTACACTTTCTGTATTGGACTCACATCATAAGAAAGAGTAGACGAAAGAAAATATCTTGGTGTCATTATTGATAATAATACAGCTACCTTGTTAGTGGGGTTTACAAAGAGAAACTCAAAGGAGTTTTATGAACCACATAATACTTGATTATGCACATTTTATTTGGAGTCCAATTAATAAATTTCATTCAGATCGGCTTGAAAGAGTGCAAAGGCGCTTTACAAAATATATATTCCTTAAAATACGTTAGAATTTTGTTCCATTTTACAATGCAAGATGCCAATTCCTAAGGCGTATTGTGTCTTAGTGCAGGAAGGCATTGCTTCAGTCATGTTTATAAAAAATATTTTATGTTGCCGCATTAAAAGAACAAACTATGGTCAGAATGAACCAATTTCTAGAGCTTTTAAGTCCTTCAATGAATTTTCACAATTTTCAATTTTTAAGGTTGATTTTCACATTTCAAGTACTTCGAAAACGTTGCTTTTTGGCCTTTTAGAAAATAAAATTCCTAAAATAATTAAATTCCTAATTAATTCCTAATTTATTAGTTACATTGGTCTAACTTCTTATTAGTGTTAAAACACACATTTTTACTAAATTTTGAAATCTGTTAGGCTTAAGCTGGCTGATGAAATTAATAAATATATTAATTTCCACACTGTGTAAAAGAATTCAAACTGTTTCTCTTGAAACCAGTGACTTCAGTTGATTCACTGATTCACTAAGGACTGAGGAATTAATTTAAATAAATAAATAAAAGCCAAGCATTTGATTTTATACATTGACTGATTAAAATTAAATGCACCAATTGCTGAATTTAAAAAGAATTTAACAAAATGAGTTCAAACCATTCTGGATTTGAATTCCTTCCTAACTCTTTCCGAGTTTTTCTTTATTTTTTCTGATCAGATAGAAAAGGAAACTGAACGGAATTTAAAAATTCAATCAAACGCTTTCTACAATTCAATTCCATTCGTAATTTTACACTCATTAAAAGATTTTTTAAGATTGACCTTCTTTGCAATTAAAAAAAATAGAATTAATCTTTCAGACAACCGATCCTTGGAGGATATTAGTTTTAGCTGCTTGCCATATAACTACAGGTATCCAGCTTTCAGTTGATAAGATCGAGCTTCTTGGCATCGTCAATTGGTTGTTCAGATGGATGCTCAGCCTTCCATTTATGCGTGAATCTGTTGGATGGGCATAACTGATTGAATCTCTGATCTCTTAAATTTAAAATAAGACACAAATAATGGTATCAATACAATTGATTTTTAAGGACATGCTATTTTAAAATATTTTTTTTTTAAATTTTCAAAAATATTAAAAAAAAACTTTCTTGTTCCTGAACTGAGCCATATCAGAGAATATGAAACAACGTAGGAAATGCCGGCACAACTTTCGTCGAAAAGTGAGCGTTTTCAGATACCTGGAGCTTCACATAAGACCTAGCATTCAGCGGGTACAACTAATGAGGTGACAGACCCGCACACACTTCTTGAAATCAAATAAGGATGTGGGACGACCGGAATCCTCTTCAAATTTTTGAATTAATTAAATGCGACATTTTTCAGTTCGGCTTTAAATTTAAAAAAAATTGCAAATAAGTAACTTGTACTCAAATTTGGTAAAGTATTTTTCATAAATATTAACGTGCAATCAATTCAATGAACTTATCGAGCCATTAAATTGGAAAATCCTAGTCTCATATCCAGTCGAAAATCAGTACGAAAATCAGTGAGGTACGTACGCTCCGAATATTGTCAAATCATTGAAAAGTTCCTGATTCGAATCGGAAATTGTTGAATCATTGCATCGAAAGCGTTTGATTAAATCAAGGGCTCTATTTTATATTTTGTAAGCCAATACGATAAGAGTCTATTTGCTGGATTCAGCGAGCCACTACAATCATCAGTCATAGAAAAGCAGTGCCCTATATCGGGAGTGGAAATTGAAAATCCCTCGAAGCGTAAATGTTTAATTAGTAATTAGAAACGCGATTCATGGTGCAATGGCATTGCCCTGAGCCGGAAAAAAAAATTAATCGTCATAAAAATCACTGAAATGAGCTGGATTAAAAATGTAAAACTCTCTCAGTGCACACTCGTTCGTTTCTGTCGTGCGGTGTGGGGAGTTGAAGGCCCAGAGGTGGTATTAACGCTAAACACTTACCCCAAGCTTGTCATATTTTTGAGCAGGGCCAAGGAGAAATGTTGAAACGTTTTTTTTTTGTAAATCAGAAAAAAATCTCCTCATAGTGGACGCTTTCTGGATTTTGTGGCAGGAATCAGGTTACCACAGATGTAGGGTGAAGGAAACTGGAATCAGATGAAACTACAAAGAAAATAATGACACTTTTGCAGCGATGAACAGTGCAGGGCAAAAGTTTGTGAGGTACCTAGATAACAGACTTCATTCGTGAATGGAAAATGGAATCACATTCTTATTTTGAAAGCCAGAATTCACACCTCCGTAAATGAATACTGGTCGGTTTAAAATCTAAAGCACCCTTGAATTGTTTCTTAGATTTTTTCCATTGTACATCTTAAACCGTGTCTCTAAAATGTGCAATATATTTAAGAACTAAAATTTTTATGTTAATATTTGGCTACAATAAAATGAAAATGAAATGAAATATCTTATACCAAAAAAGATGCACCGTGCATGGTAGCTCTACCATCTTAGTTGACTTAGAGCTTCGATGTGGCACACCGTAAGACTCCCTCACAACCGCTAAATGGTGAACTATGGATGGAGTATGAAGCGAAAAGACCTGCCCAGATGAAGTATGACCAATGCACTTATGATATGATGATTGGTTGGTATCAGATGAAGAGCTTGAACAGGTGCTGGATCCACAAAAAGTCATCCAAAGCAAGGAAATCCGCACCTGTTATGAGCCAAAAACGATGATGCCATGATGCGAAAAAAGAACAACGATATAAGAGAATGCTCCCGTAATAAAAGGACGCTCTACAGGCATTCAAAAATTGGGAGCTCTATTTTTGCAGTAGAAGACGGTTCTAAATGCGATGTTTTAAAATATAGAAAGTATTGAATTGGGACTTATACAGAAGAATGAATCCGTGATACGAACTCGTACCCTGCGCTTAAATTGGTAAAGAAAACTTTTTTTGCAAAATGATAAGGAAGAACAATCGCAGTCCAAAAACCTGGCTATCCCCATCAATAGTTACTTGATTCAGTGTGCTACTGTCCGAAATTAGAAAGTATCAGACAACAAAAAGGACCTTCAATCTTGGACGCTTCAGCAAACCCGATATGTCCAGAACCCACAGAGAACATACAAATGAAATGCTCTCAAATGAGCCATTGCGTACGCCAACTGAAACAGTCTGGATCACTTTAGTTTGCCAACGACCTCCGACAAGAAAAGTGATTTTGGTCAAGAAAAGAAGAATCGAAATTGGTCTGAATTCTTCCGTTGAATTTGATTGGTCTCAAGATTTGGAGGTTCTGCAAATGGTAATTGCCATGCTATGTAGGAGTATGGCTAGAGCTGATATGATTGCTTGCCACCCCAGGAAAGAAAAGAAAATTTGTGTACACATCGCACTGCAACGAAAGGTGGGACACTAGGAACCAGGAACCTTACGCTCAGGTGTCCGAGTCACTAACCACTGAGCCACAAACACCATGCATATAAGCACAGCCCAATTGAACGTTCGAGTTGTTCATTTGCGAGAGATGTTGTTAGCCTGCTGTTCATCAGAATCGTATGCGCGGTGGTGACTTGTATCTCCTTGCCCGTAAAATGTGATTGGTCCTTCAATTTAAGAGCTCCGTATATAGTTTTTCACAAATAAATATTATTATTACTATAAGTAAGAAGAACAGGAGAAAACAGAGCTGGAACTGGTTGAAAAGAGTGGAACATCAGTAGATTCAGCAATTTTTTCACTCCATTTAGCTGGTATATCATCTCTCTTAGGATGTGTAAATTTTGTTTCTACTGTAATTAATAAACCATCTACAGGAATTACTTATTTGTTTGATCAGATGTTATCACAGTTTTATTATTATAATTTTCTCTACCCGTTTTAGTAGGTACAATACATTTTTTTTTGATCCAGCAGGAGGTGGAGATCCAATTTTATATCAACACCTTATCTGATTTTTTGGTCATCCAGAAGTTTATATTTTATTTCTTTGAGGTTTTGGAATGTTTTCACATATTATAAGAAATCATGATCAGAAATTGATCATTAGGTTTTATTGTATGATCATATATTTTCAGTTGAAATAGACAAAGATACACGAGTATACTTTACATCCGCTACAATAATTATTGCATTTTCAACTGGAATTAAAATTTTTAGTTGATTAGCTACTTTACATGGAACTCAATTAGTATATTCACCAGCTTTAATAAAAGCTATAGGATTTTTTTATTTCCTTACAATCGTTTGTTTAACAGGAATTGTATTAGCAAATTCATCAATTGATATTATACTTCATTAAACTCACTATGAAGTAGCACATTTCCATTATATTTTATCTATAGGAGCTGTATTTGCTATTAAAGCATGTTTTATTGACTGGTATCCTTTTTAACTGGTAAATATGATTTAATTTACATTAACTAACTGAAAGCAGGTACTCTCTATTGAACTATGTTTTAGTGATTTAATAATAATAAAAAAAATTAGTGAAATATACAACGCTTGTATGTCAAAATGAAATTATTATAATTATACTATTTTTTGATTCCACAAATAAAAAACATTTATTATTTCCATTAATAACATTTAATATTATATTATTAAATTATTCTCCTGAAACTCCTGAATCTAAAAATATTTATAAAATTATTATTAATTCATAAATTGAAAATGATAACTATGATAATTTATTTTCTATTTTTGACTCTTCATAAAGAATTAAAAACATTATAAGGAAATATTAAGCAATATTAATATTAAACAGATGTGTTGTTGATTTTCCGTGTTTCTGATGCTCTCTTAGGTGTGAATCTTGCTTACCTTGAAGCTCTTCTTAAAGACAAAGGGAATGCGTATCCATATCTATGTGAGAAAATCTTCCGACCTATTACTTCCAACTTTTTCATGTTTGTTTTCGACTGAGTAAGTGATAGCAATAGTTCGTCCGTTGGCGTTGTCTGATGCCGATTTACTTCTGCGGCAAAGATGGTGAAGCGTGAAGTTGATCCCCAATGAATTCCAATAATTTTAAATTGTGGAAAAATCCTTGTAGAGTAAACAATACTTAACGCAGTTAATATTATGACACTGTTAAACAATGGATGAAACGTTATTGTCAATTGAGAGCACCACCAAAGCATGTTAATCCGTTTTCTGTGGCCGAAAATTACGAATTTTGACTTGGGCGTGGCAATGTTTCGTTCAGTCGTTTCGGTAGTTCTAAAGTAATCAAAAAACAATTTTCTTTTTATATAAAGGATTTTTCAACAGGGACGCTATAAAAGTAAAGCGACAGGGACAGCAAACGACGCCATATTTCTTGCCGCTCTTTTGACATTTCTCTTCAGTAAGGTTTGCGATTTCATGATGGAAAAATATACGAGCCAACAACGAGTCGAAATTATTAAAATTTTCTACCGAAATTCGGAGTCAGTGGGCTCAACGTTAAGAGTGCTACGTCCAATTTATGGTCGTCATAATTGTCCTAGCAGATCAACAATTGAGCGTCTAGTGGAAAAATTTGAATCCACAGGCACAGTACAAAATGTTCCCGTGCCAGTGAGACAAAGAAGTGCCCGTAGTGTCGAGAATATTGCTGCCGTTGAGGCTTCAGTTCAAGAAAGCCCAAATGTGTCTCTCACACGTCGTTCTCAAGCGTTGGGCGTCTCTCTGACGTCGTTGTGGCGAATCTTGCGAAAAGATCTTGGCCTACATCCTTACAAGATTAAAATGACGCAAGAACTGAAGCCTCTTGACCACCAGAAGCATCGTATGTTCGTGAATTGGGCTGAGCAACAACTTGAAAATGATTCGGATTTTCATCGAAAAATCATCTTCAGCGATGAGGCTCATTTCTGGCTGAATAGCTCCGTCAATAAACAAAATATGCGGTACTGGTCAGGCAGCAATCCACACGTACTACATTACTCATCATTGCATCCCGAAAAAATTACGGTTTGGTGTGGTTTATGGGCCGGCGGCGTATTTGGGCCGTACTCCTTCCGTGATGATCAAGACCAGCACGTTACTGTGGATGGGGATCGCTACCGTTCAATGATAACCGAATATTTTTGGCCCCAATTGGATGATCTGGACTTCGAGGACATATGGTTCCAACAGGACGGTGCCACAAGCCACACAGCGAATGTCACAATCAATCAAGTTTGGAGAACGTGTTATCTCACGAAATGGTCCTGTGGGGCTACTACGTCAAGTCTATGATCTATGCCAACAAGCCAGCAACGATTGATGAACTTCGTGCGAATATCGAACGTGAAATTGCACCAGTATCGGCCGATTTATGCTTGAAAACCGTCGAAAATTGGGTTCAGCGTCTGGGCGTCTGCAAGCGTGCCCGTGGTGGCCATGCAAAAGAAATCGAGTTCCATACATAATGGTATCGAATGTACTTTCACAGGAATAAAGAATTTCATTGATATCCAAAACCGTTGTTTTAATTTAAAAAAAACTTTTGTAGCGCTCTTATTGAAAAGCCCGATATATCATAAATAAAATTTAACCTTTAAAATATCTGACTTTCCCAAAAGACTCTGCTAACAAAACAAAACAAGACCCAGAGACTTCACTATTGACTTGCATTAGCTATGTAACGATGGCCTTTGAAGGTATGCTGAGGTACTCAACAAATGGGCCGGCACACAGGTCCCGTACCAATTCAAATTTATAACAAACAACCAAAAGATTTCTGCCAAAAGGGTTCCGACAAACATTCGACCAGATACTTCAAACGTTTTTAATATCATTGAAATTTCCCCAAAAAACTATTTGTCTAGGTAATGAAATACCTTTCAACTGCATGAACAAAAGACTACCTAAAACTAAAACGACGACGCCATGAGAAACTAATGAAGAGCTCCTCTTCAGTCTTGCCATCTGAACTTTATGACTTGCCTGCAAAAGTGCACTTTATGCTGCTTCCGAACCACCCTGCCATTCGCATGCAAAGTGAATGTGTGCCTCTTAAATGGAATCGCAATTATGCAAATGGCATTTCTCTTAATTGCCTGTCATTTAATCCCTTGCCTATAAAATTTGCCCTCCTTTTTGCCGCAATCACACAAAATTGGGCGAAATTTCGAAATTTTACTTCAGCCATCATTACCTGCGGCGAATCGAATCGAAACGACTCTTGAATCGTTTCTTTCCCTTACAACCCGCACCCATTTGCACAACACAAAAACGCACACAGGATCCCAATACCATGATCATAATTGGCTAATAAATCGGACACTGGAAAGCAA
Organism: Orthonevra nobilis; assembly: GCA_963555765.1. Lineage (NCBI taxonomy): Eukaryota > Metazoa > Arthropoda > Insecta > Diptera > Syrphidae > Orthonevra > Orthonevra nobilis. The sequence continues at coordinate 60,087 of CAUVXE010000216.1, forward strand.
GGACCGCATTAGTCTTAGCGTGTTATAACATTACTTCGCCATTAATATGGATTTTGTCAATTAGTCCCGGCCGAATGGATCTGTGGATCTGTGTGGTAAGGACTACCGGCGAACCATCCGCACTCGACTGCGCCCAACCCAAAATGCGGGCCAAGCTCGTGCTCGCAAAATCGACAAATCTGTGTCTCGTGGCAATGGGATTCCGAGTCTTTTGTCCATATTTGGTTGCCGGTGATGGAGCAATTAGTAAATTAAGTTTACTTACCCCCTTGCTGGCCATTCGTCCATCACTCATACACACGCACGCATGAGTCTATATTTGCGTGTAGCTTGAGGCGCTCGTAAACGACTTTGTTAGGCGAAATCGTGGCCCGGCCATTATTGCCGGGCTTGAAGCGAGTGGCAGAGGCTGCCGGTGTGTGAAGCTGTAACAATTGGAATAATGTTAATAACTAAACGTTTACAGTTAATTTGGTCGAATCGATGATTGTGTGAGCACGAGCACCCGCATGCGAGCTGGTGTTGTTTGATTGGAATTGTGTGAACGTGCCGCTATTAAACAGATATTTCGGTTGAGTAGGCCTTCCCCAAGGCCTCTGGGTGTTAATAAATATAAACATGGCTACACACTTTTTTGGGCTTACAGATTGCGTTTGCCGATAGGGCTTAAGGATCCACTACACCAAGACTAAATGATGAATGGAGCTTTGGTCAGCGAACGCCTATTGACTGAGAATTTATAGCTTTTTACGTGACACTTGTTGAGCACTTGCTGTCCTTGCTGCCGACAGCTCCTAATCTGTTAAGATACTCGTGAATACTTTCTTGCTTTGGTTTTCGGTCATCGCGTGAGGTTTACGGCTACGTGGTTTGGGGCCACCATTTAAGGAAGGTTCGGAATAGAGAAATATAGAGAATAGAGAAAGACAGCCAAGAAAACTAGGAGTCCAAAAGGAAGCAACATCAAGGCAAAGATGAGCTGCGCAATTCACCGAAATCATAGTTGCCCATGAAAGTGGGAGTCGATCAGTCAAAATTCATGCAGTTATGTCTGCATTACTAAGAGGCCATCGATCCTTGCAAGGGTTTGTCTTAGCTTCACCTAGGCACTCCCTTGAAGAGCCCAAGCTTTCGCGAGAGTGCGATCTTAGAAGCGGAGGTTCGGTCTTGCCCTTCTCGTGCATCCAACAATCTTACGAGCCATTTTAACTTTTTCCATTCCGAAGTAGATCCACATCTTTGCACAGTTTGCATTTATCTCCACCCTGCTGCTCCGGCTAGCGACCAAAATACTACTCAATAAAAATGAACTAACCATATTAAAATTTTGTAAAACATGAGAAAAAAAGGGGCGAGTCGAACACGTACACGATGGGTTCCTTACCTTTGTTCAGTATGCAACACCTTTTTTTTAAGTTATAGATTTCTCATTTTTTACTTTTAAGCAAATGTATTTTCAAAATGAGTGCCTAAAAATAAGTTAATTTATTTATTTATTTAAACTAACAAAGCTATATTAAAATTACGAAGTTAATAAATAACTTAGGCACTAGCTACTTTTAACGTTGAGTTGCACTCGGGACAAATAGGAGGAGGCTCTCCTTTCAGAAGGTGGTGATGAGCTAACTGAGTGTGACCCAATCGCAGGCGGACGAAGTTCGATACCATTTCCTTTGACATTGAAGGGAAGTGAGTTTGTATTTTATAGCTATCAACTCTTGAATAGTGATGATTATACGTTGACCAGTGAGCTATCTGTTCTGAAATAGTTTTTAGTAATTTAAAGAACTTCAGATTTGCTGTGAACATCGAAGGTGAATGTAGGATTTTTATTGGTTCAATTAGCTAGTTTATCGGCATATTCATTTTCTTAAACGCCAGCATGGCCGGGGTATTATCAAATAATCTCTCTGATTTTCGAGATCATTGGAGATGGAGTCATGATTCCGGTTCATGTTGGCTTAAACGACTGAAAGACTGTCGGTGGATATTGACCATCGCCCTTTTAGATTGCTTGCATATTTTGCAGCTTCCAGAAGCGCAATAGCTTCAGCAGAAAAAATGGTTGCATCTTATCAGACTCGCACCTTGTTTAACAACTGCAAAGCCCCTGTGATGATCTGTTTTCGAGCCATCGGAGAATAAAAATCTGCATCTTCTTCCAAACTTTGAATATCGAACGGTTTTAATTTTTTACTTTTTGAATGCATTTTTTTTTTATTTTCTCATAAGAACTTCTTAGACACTAGACAAAACGCTTAAACTCGATTTTATAACTTAATTTTATTTAACTAACTTACTGGCCCTTCGCGGGCGCTCTAAGCTAAACATTGTACTATAGTCTATGTCTTTCGACTTAAACAAACTAATTTTATTAATTTCATTATATTTACAACTATTAAACTAAGAAAATTTTCAAAAAAAAAACTTAGTGGTCGGACATTTTTAATTCTATATCTAAAGCTTAAAAATACATAAAATTGAATTAGAATATATACTTAAAACTATGTATGTATAAATATAAAAATAAATACATACGCTTAAAAATCCACGAAAATATATAGAATATAAATATATGTATATTTTTATATATATGTAATATAATAATATATATTTTCCTAACTAATCCTACTTACGCTAAGAAAACTTAAGTCTATGTTAGCATTAACAGGAGCTTCCAGTTGAGAAGTTAAAAGGAAAAGAGGCCGACTTTGGTTTAAGGGTGTTGACGACAGAGTTCCCTATCAATTTTCTAATAGCCACCAAAATTGTTGGTGTTTCTTCTGTGCATCTATCACATCGCGGGTTGACACCGCTCTGCTGAACCGGAGACAATCATCGGAACTGTGGGCGATGTCTGGATTCTAATCGAGTAGCCAGTCTACACCTGAACGAGCGATATTGAAGATAAGTGGCATTGCCCTACTATTCTGTATCAAACCTTTAGAATCGAAGTAGAGGAAGGCCTCCGGAGGGACAAAGCCATTTAGGCGAACACTCTCATGGTACAAATCATTAGGGTAGAAAGCCCCGGAAATCATGTTGTTGATCGAAGTCATTGCCCTTGAAACGTGTCTTCTAATTAGCTTAATAATAAAGAAATAATCCACTCTGATCAGGTTGGCCCCGTTGTAAAGGACCACATTGCGACAGAATTTTTTTTGTATTTGGACTCTGGAGTACTATATAAAAGAAGACAAGCCCTGAGACATTGTCTCTCAAAAATCCGAATCTTTTCCATCGAATTTGCTGTCACGTTGAACCACACTGGACAGCCATAAGCAATCATTGGCCTGACAAGGGCCATGTAGCAGATGACTTTCACCCTGGCATCGAGTTGGCAGCAATAAAACAGTCTCTTTGTCATAGCAAAAGCCGCTTTGGCTCTGGCTAGAGCTACATCTATATGTTTATTAAAATATAGATATTGATCGAGCCAGAGCCCTATGTATCTGACTACACTTCCTTTTGCTAATGGCTGCCCATGTTGTCCCACGATCAGGAATTTTCGCCAATTCTTTCTTGTATCCCAAGAGGCCCTAGACAGTGGAATCCTGAAGAGAATAGTCTCCGATTTCTGGTAGTTAATCTTCAACTTCCAGTCGTCACAATAACGCTGGATTTTTATCAAAGTCACATGTCAAGTTCAATCTGATATCCTCAATCTTCGGTCCTGATCTGTACGCAATCAAATCGTCTGCGTACGCTATGGCATGGTGAAGAGAACCTACAAAATCAATCTAGAAAATGCTGAAAAGTATCGAAGAATTAACCGCACCTTCTTGCAGACCTCTTATTGACTTGAAAATACAAAAAGAAGTAACATTGCCATTCTTCACAACGAACCGTCTATTGATAAGCATATTATAAAGCATGTAGTGGTTTGCTTATGCCAAGCCTGTTCAACTTGTAAAAGAGCGCTTCTAACCAAACAATATCGAAGGCCTTCTCCAAGTCAACCAGACAGGCACCCGTGCATTGTTTCTTCGCTTTCTACCACTGGACATCTGAAACCAGTTTAGACGCGGCATGTATGCAATCATGCCCCGCTCTTAAGCCGAATTTATTATCTGGAATTATATTTTTGTCCTCTATTCACTTAGTCAAGGCTCTATTGACAACTTTTTCGAAAATTTTGCTTATTGTCGGAAGGACCGCAGATTTGCCGGATTGGAGTTATCTTTCCCCCTTTTTGAGATGGGCTGTACTTTTGCTGTTTTCCAGTGCTCCGGATAATGTGCATTATTCAATGCATTGTTAAACAGTATAGTGAAAATGTCTATAGCTTCCGGAGAGAGATGTCGAAGCACAGTTTTTGGTATTCCATCTATTCCTGTATCCATCCATCTATTCCTGAATGGGGGATTTTAAATATCGAACGGTATACGTATGTTAATGTGCGTTACTTTTTATATTTTGTCAATGCAGTTTCGAAAGAGTTCAAACTGAAAGACCATGGCGGAAAAACTGATACGTAGTTGGGCCTAATTTTGTGCGGTTAGGTGACCTCATCAATAGATTTCAAAATAAGAGAAATAGCTGACACGACTTTTGTCTGTCGCTTGAATTGAATGTATGATATGCAATCTTCCGTCAGGACTGATTTGGCCGCAAACAAAATTTTAACTGAGATTTTCCTTATGACTTCTTTATACCTGGCATCGAGTGAAGGCAATCCAGATTCAGCTAGGGTGTTGAGAATGAGTGTTAATAGCTTTTCTCGCCGCTTGGTGATAAGTTTGTTTAAGTATGTTAAGAATTGACTTTGCGCAATTGCCATATAAATATAAACCATCATGTATTTTATTTAACATGATCATTTTAACTATAGAACATTTATGTGTATTTAACACTTTTTTGAAGATAGATATTTAATTGATTCCAGGCACTGACTTTTCCATTTGAAGTTTTTATCAAATATACCGCCTAATAAACTTAAACTATTTACATATTATTATTCTTATAAACGATATCGTTGAAGTAATTAAGCATTGTCATTGTCTACTTAAAGCGGATGATCTCGAACTTTTTCTAAATGTAAGCTCAGTCCACGACTGTGTCTTGATACAAGCCGATTTGAACCGAATTTCTGAGTGGTGTGCTACTAACCGTTTTAATCTAAACATAAGGAAATGTAATGCAATATCCTTCTCGAAGAAGGTATGTTTCGAATCTGATCATGTAATTAATTATCAATCGCACAACCGAGTGAAAAAATTAACGATTTAGGAGTCATTTTGGATTCTACTTTTCTTTTGAAGATACATGTTGATCACATTAGTGCTAAAGCAAACTCACTCACTGATTTCATTAAACGTAATGTTAAAAACTTTCAAGATATGTTTGCTTTTCGTTCTTTGTATATTTCCTTTATTCGATCCGTCTTGGAACTCGCAGATATCATTTGGAATGCTTCCCTAGTTACCTACCCTAAACACATCGAAAACGTCCAGAGGCGCTTTACGAGATTATTTTTTTACAAAATGCGTTGGAATTTTATGCCGCCAGACTATAAAGCCAGATGGCTCCTGCCTGGTCTGAAGTCGTTGGAGTCTAGGCGTTAATTGCATGATATAACCTTTGCTGGCTATGGCGCACATATATGTCCCGACTTGAACGATTTTCTCTCTCAGCGTGCCCACAGAACAGCATATTGCCAAAATGAGCCAATGTCGAGATCCATAAGGTCTTTTAAAGGAGTATGTAAGGTTATGGAGCTACATAAATCTCGGCTAAAATCAAAAGAGTTATTCTCGTATACTTTTGAATTTTAGTTTATTTGTCAGGGTTTCCTACTACTTTGAATATAAGATTTTAAATAAAATACTAAAATAAAAAAAAAATAACAATAAATCATTGTACTCAAACTGGTAACTCCCAAGGGTTCTGAGATCATACTCGTGTTTTATTACCTTGTTCGCTCCGCACCATCTTCATTTTCAGGGTCCGTTGGTAGCCAACGCGTCGACGCACAATCGTCATCTGGAAGGCTTGTTTGGCTTGCATTATTTCACTATGCAAAAGCTGCCAAAATAGTTACCCAAGGGCGCCAACTTCAAATGGCAAATGGACTGGGATCGTGACTGGCGAAGATCCTATGGAAAGTGACAGGTCTATATGAGGCTTATCCGGCACTGAATCCTTAACCTTATCCTCAGAAGATAGAGGAGCTAGATTATATTCTAGGGAGCCAGCTTCTTTTTTCATAACAATCAAAATTTGAAGCTAAAGTTTATTTAAAGCCGTAAAAACTGCGAAGACTAACATAGGAATAGTCGAACAAGTGAGGTGAAGAAAATCCACAGAATGACACTGGATGACCATGGAGTTGCTGTGTCTTCAAGAATTGATATATCGACGGAGAATTTTAATATAAGAATGTTCCAATAAACTTTTTGTGTGAAACATGTGTGCACAATAATGGTGTCCATATAGAGCAAAACTGGTTCCAACTGCAGGCGAATTCAAGTTGGATTGAATGGGAGCAAAATGGCGGCGATTTTATTCGAGCGTTTGAATGATGAAATATTGATAAAAGGGCCCCATTTCACTTTTGCCAAAATACTTACTTAATTTTATTTTAGGAGGCCAGCGATTCTGGAAGACTCAGAGCCTGAGACAGAGCTGCCTCCAGCCCCGATGGGCCTGAGCGTGTTTTTTCCAGTTAGTAAGACCGAGCTTCTAAAGTTCGCTATTGCTTGATCCTTGAACTGGAGGCTAAGTTTTCTTCTTATTACTGAGCGCTTTGGCTTGGACACAAAGACACTCTTAGCTGGAGGATTTTTGTACTATTATTATTCTCTCCATGAGGCCGAGCCAGTGTAATCGACGGACTTTTGCCCTCCGGACTACATCTTCATACACATTGAAGAGTTCACAGTTATGCCTTATCCATCCATTCGCCCTCCTCGCACATAGTATCAAATATCCGACGAAGGATTTCTCTTTCGAAAGCGCACAATATTTGCTCAGTTGCTTTGCTTATCGTCAGGCATTGGGCTCCATGGCAAAATCAGCGTTTTATAGAGCAGAGTTTTTTGTGCTTTGTGTTAGGAGTTTGGATCCAAGCAGCCGCAGTTGCATTGGTTCATGCAACGGATTTGCACTGTGACGTCGTTTGTGGAGGATACATAAGTTCCGAGCTATTTGAACTCCTTTATTGCCTCGAAATAATAGCTATCAATCGTTATGTTTTGGTTCTGTTGATGTTCGACGGATCTATTTTTGGTTGAGAGCATACATCATATTTTCCCTTGTTCTCATTGATTCAAAGACCAATCCATTTTACCCGTTTTCAATCGCCGTGATTGCTTCCACTACGGCACGCTGGGAACAGTGTTGCCAAGTTTTTTCTGAGCGAAAGCACCGTTCCTAATATTTTCAGCGTTAATTTTGATACTTTGGGCACCAACAAAATTAATTTTCCAGTTTCCCACAAAAAAAAAAAACGAAACATTTACTTAGTTCCAGTCATAAATATGTATTACCAAGCCTTTGTGCGTCCAATTCTGACCTATGCGAGCCCAGTATGGCGGAACATAATATAGAGTTTTCGAAAGAAAGTGCTTGGGAGCTTGAACACGATTTACAAAAGCGCTTAGCCGACTTTCGGCATGAGCAAAAAATAAAAGACTAGTGGATTGAGAACGAACTCATATCGGTATTGTTTTATCCTAACACATAGCACCTCAGGCATTTTTGGATTTAGACGCACATGGCTGCTTGTCAGACTCGAGCAATGTTCCCACTATATACCATGGTGCTAGAATAATCCTGTAGAGTTCCTGGGTGGAATTACTTTATGAGCGTACCTGAAAGAAAGGCTAAATCCCAGCAAATACTGGTGGTTCGATCGGGTAGAATGTTAATAATTTGTAGGTAGTTGTAGTTGAAGGTAGTTTTAAGTTTAATGTGGTTTCAGCGTCAAAAAACAGATTTAATGAAGCACTAAAAATGAAATGAAAGCACTAATAAAACGCCCGAGCACTAAAATGACATTTTGGGCACTGAAATCATTTTTGAGCACTGAAATTAACGCTGAAAGCACTAAATTGGCAACGCTGGCTGGGAACGAGCGATTATGCCGATATAGTCTTCATATCCCAGCAGCTGGGTAGACTCGAAAAAGGTAGTACCTTCCGTGTCGATATCTACCCGTCGGACTATCCATTTCAAGACATGACTGAAGAATTCACATGACAGTGGATCTCCTTGCCGGAATCGGGTGCATGTTTGAAATAGTTCGGAGGTTTTGTTTCCAAACGTGTATTTTCGTACAGTGTACATTGTTCTACACAACCGAAACGGTTTTAACGGTATTCCGAATTCAACCATAGCATTGTAGAGCTTGGAAGGATGTAAACTGTCGGATTCGGCTTTGAAGTCGATGAGTACATGGTTGGTATCGACTCGAAACTCGTTGGTCTGCTTTAGGGTTTTGCGTCGCATAAATATTTTGCCTATCGTTGATATACCGAGCCAGACGCCGCAATGGTACTTTCCGATTTGTGTGGAGCATACAATCTTTAGACGTTTACAGAGTACGCTGGTTAGGAACTTATAGGCTACATTGATTTGGATCATGTCTCGGCAGTTTTTGCAACACATAGGGTCGCATTTTTCGTAAATGGAGTAGGAGGCAATGATCTGATAAATGATCCCAACCAGAGTATAGCCACCAAATTTTAAAATTTCCGATAATAATACTATACGTCTGAAATCACGGCCTTGTTGTTCTACACCTTTCAATAGTTGCCCTGTCTTCTTCTGAGGTCGGTGTAGCGACTACTTTGTCGACCACATTTGACGTTTCTTCTTACCTTGTGGATCACTCTCTCTCTCTCTCTCTAAAACAAATGCTGCAAAAATGTAGCGGAATAAAAAGTAGAGAAATGCAGATATTTACTTCTCAAATTTTGTTTCATTTTCGTTAAAAGCCGTGAATTTTGGGATCTTCCTCGCATTTCCTTTCAGAAATTCAACTCCTTAAAAAATTCGTTTTAGCCTTTTTGCATGTTTACGCGCTATCTTAATTTTTTTTTTAACAAATGTGATTTCTTGCAGTCAGAAATAAAAGATTTATGGCTCCTGATGTGCTGATGAAAGTGAATCTACAACTTCATATCACAAAGCACTCTTTTAAGGAATGAATTGCTGGAATTTATTCTTCACAACCAGCGCTGTGCAATCGAAATAAAATCAAGTCCTTCCGCGTCAATTTGAAATAAATTCCCAAAGAAAGTTCAATTTAAGCGTGTTCCGTTCCATAAAACATAGAAAAGCAATTTCAAATCCATGGAGCCATGCTCTCTACCCAAGCAAGGATATGCATTTTCTATTTGTTTGTTTTTTTTTCACAAAAAAGAAAAAAAGGAAAAGCATATCACTTCCGGTGCCATCACATAAAACAATCTTATTGTCCTTTTTTTCTATAAAAATAAACATGGTCGAAATCTTCCATCCCTGAGCTTTAACTAGGCAAACAAAAAAAAGGATGACTAAAAATAAAAAAAAAACTGGGAACGCTGCGAAGGACAAGAACCCGAAAGGATGTCCAACATTAAACGCCAGCTTATTTCAATTTCCTTGAATTTTATCGCCTTATGAGACCAACCGCTCGGCTTAGTACCGCAATTTCTGGGCTTTCGGTTTTGCCATTTCTTCGTTTTGTTTCCACTTTATTTTTTCTTCCTGTCTTCCTTCTTTTTTTTTTTTGTTATCCTTTGTTTTATTATTCTATAAGCTAATTGAATTTTAAATCGGAGATGTCCCCTAATTTCAATTTGGTACCGTCTCCTTCGAAGATAATAATTCTTGTTCGTCTGCTTTTTGGGTTTTTTGGTTCTTCGTTCTTTCATCAGGCTTCATTTCGCTTTGTGTTGGTGCGCTCTTAAATCCAATGGTTATTGTTCAAGGAAGACAACGCACAGAAAAAAAAAGAAAGCCAATTTAGTGACAACATGGGAATTCATACAAACAAATTAGTTTAGGCTGCGAAAGGAAGGCAAGCCGATCCGGAACAGAGCCTGCCTCTATTTACGTACATGGGCCGTTTCGGTACTTATGGGGAGCATTAAATGTCCTTCTTGTGTTGTCGTAAATTAAATTAACTAACTTAAGGCTCTGTGTGGTGACCGACGACGGTCGACGGTTGACGGTTTTGCGTGATTGACTTCCTTTTGAGCTACTTTGGTTTTAAGGACATTCCCGTTCATAATTACGTTTTCATATTCTTTTTCGGTTGACTTTTTTTTGACATGCCGCAGTGAATTTAGCAAACATTGAGGATATTGGTGGCTATGATGGTCTTTGGTTGTTAGCCTTATTTAATTAATTTCGAGTCAGAGAAGTGATGTGGTATTAATTCTATAAGGGTAGTTATGGATGCGTCACTTTCTGTAAGCTAAAGAACTCAAAATTGTGACTTTTATGGCGAGGAAGGAAACCTTTAACCCCAAAATTCACAACCTTGGTTCCTGCGACTCACACAAATCTATATTTATAAAAATCAATTGCTGTTCGAGAACGGACAGACCGATTTAGCTGCAGATTTAGAATGCACAACAAAGGTTTGCGTGTGATACTTTGATAGAAGCTGTGAACAGCGGATCTGGTTAAATATACTTCCTTGATGCTTGTGGGGGACTGGAAAAACGTTTCTTATTTCATTGGTATTGCCAAAGATTTTTAGAAGAAGGACGAACTGCGAATTCTGTCTTTAAATTACGACTAAACATGTAAATCAACGAAGCATCAATTTGCAACATCGCCAAAAACAGCACAAGAGGTCACTGGAGATACTGAACAAAACGTTAAAAGATCTTCGTGACAACCAAAACATTTTTGGTGAAGCCATACCTCTGTTATCAGGTGAATTAAGTCAGACTCTTCCAGTTATGCCACGATCAACTGTCATACAAATGTCTACAATGCTCCCAAGGGATTAAAGATGATGCGACATGAAGAGAGTCTAAATCGATGGAATTGTAGTCTTTCTACTGAAATTACGTCGAACCAGGGTTCTGTGCTAAGGTAAGTTTGTGGGGCAAAAAAGGAGATCGTGTTCGGAGATACCTTCAATAGATAGTTGATCATAAAGGAGTACTGATGAAGGGTCAGAAACAAGGATCAGATCAAGAAGACAAGATGAAGCATTTGGACAAAAGCAGATTGAATCACTGACTATAGTGAGGTCAACAGATGCCGTGGAATCCAGCAAGTTGGCATTGAAATCTCCGCAAACAATTATGTCACAGTAAGTTGCTGAAACTTCAGATAGTGTAGTAAAAAATGGAGTGAGTGCAACACTACGATCTGGTGCCATTTTCGGAACATTCAGATCAACCTCATGGACGGCACACTCCCTGTGCCTGATCCAATTTTTTTTGTTTTATAAAATCTACCCTTGCCCAACTGCGGTCTGAAGGAAAAGACCTTTTGTATCTTGCGGAGTTTGTTTAGGCTGATGAAAGTCAGAATGTCTTTAACTTTGGATTGTCTAATGTCCAATGGGAAGCATATCTCTTAGAGGAAGATACGCCTTCTTAACCAAATTTGAGCTGGCCATTCACAAAGAATTTGTATAGCCGTCGTCGTCGTTTTCCAAACAGAGTCGGCATTCGGTGGTTGTACTGAGCCCTAGTTTAGTAACATGTGATCTCAAGCGGCAATAGCCTGAGAAGAAGCTACCGGATTTTCTAGTGTTCTCCTTGGTGAGCGTAAGGATTTCTCTGTAAGAGAAGGGTTAGTAATTAAGATTATCTGAGTGCCGGTAGATTTATCTAGAGGGCAATGCGTAACTTGTTTTCCCACTTATTGGTCAGGCCCGTGGCCGTAGTCCAGCTTATGCCACAGAAAGGTTTCCGATCAGTGAACGTGGTTTTAGAACCAGCCCTGGCTATTTCGTCCGCAATTTCATTGCCGTCGATTCCATGATGACCTGATGACATGGAAACCACCCTAACCAAACCTAGTTATGTCGTGCTAGGGATTGTAAGGCATCGTAGCAGTTTTTGACACATTTGGATTCCACTAGATTGGATGACAGTGCCTTGAGCGCTGTTTGGCTGTCTGAATATATTAGAATTGTGGCGCCTTACGACCTTTTGCAAGGCTTTCTATGACACAGGATTTGATGGCTAGTAGTTCAGTCTGTAAAACACTTGGATGTTTTCCCATGGGTATGGAGATTTTAGCGTTGGATCCATAGACACCGGCACCTACTCCATTTGCCATTTTTGAGCCATCAGTCTGCAAGATTAAGTTTCTGGGGTCAGGGGCAAATGTGTTGTTCGACCATTGATCACGGTTAAAAATGTCTACCTCAAAGAGACGCCCAAAGCAGTATGTTGCCTTCATACAGTCTGCGATCGAGCAGAACATCTCTTTATCCATGATGAAATTGACTATTTTCAAGTGTCTTGTTTGGTCACCTGGTTTGTATTTCATTGTCAGTTGCATTTTAAGGGCATTTCTGGCGGCTTTTTTCTTAATGACAATGTTAAGAGGATACTGCCCAATAATAGCTTACAGTGCTGCCATAGGGCAGGTGCTCATGGCACTAGTGATGCCCAAACAAGCTATGCGTTGGACGTTTTCCAGCTTTTTGGAAGTTGTTACTTCTAAAGTTTTGGGCCATCAAATTATGGCTGCGTAAGAAATAATAGGTCTCACCATCATGATATACAGCCAGTAAAGCATCTTAGGTTAGAGACCCCAAGTCCTACCGTAGAACAGCACGTTCTGTGATGGACTTGATATGTGAAGTCCAGTTCAGTTTCATAATTAAGATAAGACCGAGATTCTTGATTTCACTGGAGTATACCAGAGAGGTCCCCTCAATAACAATTGAAAACACAGTCAGTTGTCTTCTCATTGTGAAGGGAACCAGAACGGTTTTGCTAGTATTCATAGAATCCTTCTCACTTACACCATTCTAAGATACACATTAATGCTGAATGCATAACACTAGTAATTGTAGTGTCAAATTTGCCTCTTATGACAAGAGCCAGATCATCAGCATAGCCTATTGTGACAATGTAGCCAATGAGATAGGCTATATATCTCATTGAGGTTCACTAAGAGTTTGTATATGACCAATGACCAGAGGAGATATTACAGAGGGTAATACCATGTAATTAATTTTAATAATTTTCATTATTTTCACCATCAATTAAAGTTTTCAAAATTTCAGGAAAATTGATGAGAGTCAAAAATTAGATTAAGTCGCCATTAAAATAATTTTGTTAAATGAATTATATTGAAAATTCACAAATTGAATACGGTCGGGACCTTTTGTTGAGCCGACAATATACAACTTTAGTTATAAGTCTTTTTTTAAGCCAAATTTTATTTATTATGGAGAAATCAAATATAACTCTTAATCTAATCCAATCTATCTTAAACAGTCAACTTTAAACCTCTTAGCCTAACAACTTTAATTATGTCTTTCAACTACTGTATATTTTTTGAATTTAAATTATAAAAACTAATTTTGAAAGCTGAGAAAATGTTAATTAAAATGAAAAAATTTAATTGTTATTATTATAATTGTACTGACTTTTTTGACTTTTACTTTAATTAATTAATTCAAACCCTAAAATCTTAATCTAACTTAAAATAAAATTTAAACTAATTACTATCTATTAACACCACCTTAAAAAATATATAAGCCGGCCAAGGCTAACATGACATGCTTTCCAATTTGCCTTGAGGGCACATACGACAGACGTCTACTCCTCGTTCAACCACCAATAGTGTCGACGTTGCCTTTCGACTACTGCTCTGTCGCGGTCTTATACCGCCCCACTAAGCCTAAGAGTCTCCGCTGAGCTAATGGCGACGTCTTGGATATAGTTGACTCGCCCGTTCACAGTTTTTCCGACCACGTGGAAGATTAACGGCAACGCTAATATATCCATTTCTGTTGAGATAGCGAAACGATTCAGGGAGAATAAGGCCGTTAAGGTGCATTATCTCATGGTGCATATCATTTTGGAAAAAAGCCCCTTAGATCAAGTTGTTGGTCGAAGTCATTGCTCTTGCAATGTGACTTCGAATAAGTTTTATCAGAAAGTTGTCCACTCTGATCAGGTTGGCTCCGTTGTATAGGACTTTATAACAATAAAATGTTTGTATTCAGACTCTAGAGTTAAGCTTGTTCCCACGTTGAACTAAACGAGACTGCCATAGGCAAGGACAGTCCGAATGAGGGCCATGTAGCAGATCACCTTTACCTTGGCATCGAGTTGACTGCTGGGAAACAGTTTCTTTGTCAAGGCAAAGGCCGCTTTGGCTCGGGCTAGAGCAGTATCTAGATGTTTTTTTAAAATGTAGATACTGATCCAAGGTATCCGACACTCTTCGATTCGCCAGTGGCTGCCCGTTTTGTCCAACGATAGAGGACATTCGCCGCTTCTTTCTAGTATTTCTAGAGGCCATAGACAACGGAGTCCTGAACAGAATGGTCTCGCACTTTTGGAAATTGATCTTCAACTTTCAATCATCGCAAAATCTTTTCGAAAACACGTTGCAAAAGACTTACAATGACCTCGATCATCGGAGTTGACCTGTTCACGATCATATACAAGATCACTAGTGAAGAACGTAAATAAAATCGGCGAAATAACTACACCCTGTTCTGGATCGTTGTTAATTTCAAAAGTCCCAGCAGACGTCGCAATGCCATATTTCACAATAAACTGCCTCTGCAACCACACAGTGTCAAAGGCCTTCTCCAAGTCAATCAACAAGGCATCCGTGCATTGTTGCTTAACTTTGTTCCTTTGGATATCCGATACCAGTTTAGACGCAGCATGTATGAAATCATGCCCCGCTCTGAAACCAAATTGGTTATCCGGAATAATATTTTTGTCCTTAACCCACTCGGTCAGGGCTCTATTGATCACATTTTCAGAACTTTACTGATGTTTGGAACGAGACTTATCGAGCGGAGATTGGATGTGTCTTTGTTCCGTTTAGGTATTGGTTGTACCACCGCTGTCTTCTAGTGAGATGTATAATGTTGGATGGAAGTTGGATGGTGTAAATGTTTACCGCTTCTAGAGGAAGATGTTTTAGAACAATGTTTGGAATTTTGTCGATTCCCACAGATTTCTTGCTTCTCAGTGAACCGAAGATAACCATGAGATCTTCCTTTGAGATGTATGGAGGTTGAATCCCCTTATTGGCGATGACATCATTTGCCAAATTATGGTTATTGAACTGCTCGGAATAACTATCCATTATCAACTGCCTTCATACGATAAACAACTTCATTTGTCATCTTTGAAGTGATCGTCCCCTTCAGTAAAATGATAATCCACATCCACAACCAAGTCAGAAAATTGTTTCCCTTAGCACCTGCTCTGATAACTGACAAACAATAGAATGGCTTCATCCGCTTAAAACGATATGATTTTGCAGCTAGCAAGAATGGTACACCACACCAGACCAATGGGAAAAAGGGACAAAGGTAACTCCTTATCCAAAACCGGATGATGGACGAGAATTCATGTTAAAAACGTGATTCCAGATTGATGTCCCCTCTGGGTGTAACCACTAGACTGATTCTGACTGAACGTCCCAGCACCACTCGACTCAACTGCTATGAATACGAGTTCGACATGATATCCTTATTAGGGATTGACTAACTCGCACGGACATACTGGTTGCCTGGTACTTTTTTGTGTGAAGTGAACACATGTTCTGAATCGTCGCAAGGACTGAGAAGAGTTTTATAATTCTTTTCTGCCAAAAATCCGTTATCAAGTGAATGAAAGACTGCGATAGCAAGAACAAGGACGACAACGCAAAAGCTAGTGCAAAGTCTATAAGCCCGAGGGTCAGCAACAGAAGGAATGTACGGATTCGCATTTGTATGTATGTTCTCGTATATCCTGGTGACACAGAATGGTGATGGCGTTGTCAGCTGTTTGTTGATGCAGATAATGCAAATCACCTTTGGTGTCGTGTCTCTGCGTAAAGTATCCCTTGGGGTATTTTTTTTTTTTGCGAATTGACAAGCTGACTGCGATATGCTGCAGTGTGACAAAGAAAATGAGGTGCTTGGCTTCGTCATCACGGTAATGAGGATAATCATCACTGGGACAATGAATGTCAGGGATCAGAATAGCCAGGATATGGCGAGTTGCTTCATTTTGCGGGGGGAAAACATGCGATTGACAACAATTGAAGGAGATAGAGCTATCATTCTTTATGTCAATGGGAATAAAAAGGCTTTTGTTTTGAAAATGTTAACAGAGGCGTCGGGTGTCCACTTAACTACTGGAGTTCCATAGAACTTTAATGTTCTAAGTATTCGGAATAATCCTTTGAATGTGTCACAAAGTAGCCCTGGTAGTGACGGCCGTTTGGAAGGACATCAATTGTAGTCAATTTATTTGTGGAAAAAATGCGTACACAAAGTACAAAATAATATATCGTTGGAAAATATTGAGCTTTTTGCTATCGTGCCATGAAAAACAAAAAGACAAAGATAGGCTTAAGAAAAAAGGTTCTCATGTGTTAATCGCTGTCAAGAAAGACTGAGTACTTAACCTGGCGCTGTCATCTTTCTTATCATTTGAAGCGGATGTTATTTTGACACTGACAGCATTCTAGATCAGCAGTCGCACCAGCTAGAGGAGGATTTTCGATAAAAATCTCGTATAATTCACTTACAAGGTCTCAGGAGTGGAAATAAAATGACCAATCGATGTTTGGGCTAATGTGTAGGATGACAATTTCAAAAACTCATCTTTCAGATGAAGCTCTCCATCTCCTAGTGTACACACAGAGTGGAGCGGAGAATTAGCAAGAGTCACGAAACCAAACACGTGTAGTCAAATACCCCTTTTATATGACGAGCTGAAGCCGGTTTTAATCCGTATTAAGTGTCAATTAAGTAAAGATCGAATTTAAACAGAACTCCAATTATACGATCACAAAATTTTGTGTAATCGGGTTGAATATATGCAGATATGCAGATTGAAAGATTCAAAAGAGAGGGAACGATTTTTAATAATTAGGAACGAGGAGGATTACTTACACCAAAGATCCATCTTCAGACTGGATTCTCGGGTGAAGCAAACCATTTTTTTCCTATTTCATTGCATTTTTGACATTTTACATAAACACAACATAAATTGTGTGTGGATTGCGTAGATATCCGTAGAAAGCTGTGTTTAAAATGATTACCTCATCACCCTGCTGTCAGTGTTATGCCTTCACAACGGAGAGAAAGATTTTGACAACTTGAACTCGGAATACCAGCATGAACAAGCTTATATCGGGGTCAATTGGGTCCAATAAGAGCGCTACAAAGGTTTTTTTTTAAATAAAACAAAAACGGTTTTGGATATCAATGAAATTCTTTATTCATGTGGAAGTACGTTCGATACCATTATGTATGGAACTCGATTTCTCTGAACCCAATTTTCGACGGTTTTCAAGCATAAATCGGCCGATACTGCTGCAATTTCACGGTCGATATTCGAACGAAGTTCATCAATCTTCGCTGACTTGTTGGCATAGACCATAGACTTGACGTAGTAGCCCCACAGGAAATAGTCTAACGGCGTCAAATCGCACGACCGAAGCGGCCAACCGACTGGACCATTTCGTGAGATAACACGTCCTCCAAACTTGGTTTCCAATATATTGATTGTGACATTCGCTGTGTGGCTTGTGGCGCCGTCCTGTTGGAACCACACGTCCTCCAAGTCCATATCATCCAATTGGGGCCAAAAATATTCGGTTATCATTGAACGGTAGCGATCCCCATTCACAGTAACGTGCTGGTCTTAATCATCACGGAAGGAGTACGGCCCAAATACGCCGCCGACTCATAAGCCACACCAAACCGTAATTTTTTCTGGATGCAATGATGACTCTTGGAGTACGTGTGGATTGCTGCCTGACCAATACCGCATATTTTGTTAATTGACGGAGCCATTCAGCCAGAAATGAGCCTCATCGCTGAAGATGATTTTTCGACCATAAATTGGACGTAGCGCTCTTAACGTTGAGGCCACTGACTCCGAATTTCGGTAGTAAATTTTAATAATTTCGACTCGCTGTAAGCTCGTATATCTTTCCATTATAAAATGGCAAACCTTAATGAAGAGAAATATCAAAAAAGCGGCAAGAAATATGGCGTCTTTTGCTGTCCCTGTCCCTCTACTTTTGTAGGGTCCCTGTAGCGACCCTTTACAATTATCAGCAGCAGCTATCATAATTTTTCCGATGATACTGATATACTTTCATCTCATGAGTTTGCTCTCAACATCGAGATTAACCTTAATAATGCGATGAAAGTATTAGCTAAATATTTTAATAATTGGAAAATTAAGCTCAACGCGGAAAAAACGCAAGCCATCTTTTACACAAGAAAAAGGAGACCGTACTGCATTCCGAACAGCCACATCAAAATCTATGGAGCCGCTGTTAATTGGATCAGTTGCGTTAAGTATTTAGGTTTAAATTTTGACTCTAAGCTTGCATTAAGTGAGCATACAACAAGAAACACCCAGAAAGTCAGTATAGCAAAAAAAATGCTTTACCCATTCATAAACAGAAAATCGGAGCTCTCTAACTTATCGTATACAAAGTAGTTTTCCAATCAATACTTTTGTTCGTTAATTATTTAAAAATATACTTTATTTATGTAGTTTACTAATTTATCTAATTGTATACTTATTAAGTCATAAACACTTATTTATTTATTGGGTTGGTAACAAAGTAATTGCGGATTTCACTCATAGATGGCTGTAGTTGAATTTTTAGGTTTGCTGACGTAATCGAAATGTCAAACAGATTTCGTTATTTGATAGTTGGTACTTCAACTATCAGTCAATAAATTTTTTTTTTTATCGGTTGTGTAGTTTTTGTTTGACGTCTATTGAAAAATGGAGAATCAAAAAATTTCCGGAAAGGAAGAAACGCATCGCAAGCTCACAAAAGTAATCTGCTGTTAATGGTGACGAAGCTCTAAAAGAATGGTAGTTTGTTTTGTTTGTTTTTATTAATTCAATATTCATCTCATTCTTTAAAATTTTCACTAAGTTACAAATCAAGTTATTAGTTATTATGATTGACGATTTTCAGCCAAATATCTAAATAAGACCTTCTCAAAAAGTTTGGTACCACGAAGTTTTCTAATGTCTAAAGCCAAAGCATTAAACTCCCGGATAACACACACAAAAAATTGACGCTCAGAATTAGTACACGTAAATCGTGGTTGCATTAGTACAAATGATCGATTAGATGAAGCAAATTCGATTTTCTTATATATATAATCCGGCTCTTTGATCATTAAGACAGTGTTCAAGGTTTTTGACGTTATAAAAGAAAAATACTTATATAAGTCACATCCTAAAATTCTATTTTTGTAACGTGAGATGTGATCAAAGCGCTTCAAGTTATAAACATATCGAACCACATTGTTGAACGCAACAGTAAGTCTTCTCTTAGAGTCAGAGCTATGACGACTAAAAATTTGACAACCATATGTTATAATTGGCATAATAATTGTTTTAGCGAGTCTTAGTTTAATAGGCTGTGGTGTGAAGTTTTTGGTAAGGGATAAAGTCCTTAAGCAACCGTATACTTTTCCAATTACCAGTCTGATATGATAATCCCATTCAAGACTAGAACTGAACCAAATGCCGAGGTTATTGTCATTGTCAACATACTTTAAAACAGAGTCTCCCAGATAGAGAAGAGGAAAGTAGTTCAAATCAAGCTTGTTTTTGTAAAGTACGAGGCACTTCGATTTTTTCGGGTTTAACCAAAGTTGATTAGCCTTTGCCCAGTTCATAATATTTCTTAGGTCACTGTTAAGTCGTTCTGCTGCATCTTCAATCATTCCTAACTTGTGGTCTATGTAGATTTGAACGTCGTCGGCATACATATGTACCGACGAGTTTTTAATAACATTGGGAAGATCATTGATGAACATACTGAACAACAGTGGCCCAAGAATTGATCCCTGGGGTACACCTGTAAACAATTCAGCAAAGTCTGACGACTTTTTGTTGACAACGACAGCTTGTTTTCTCCCATTTAAGTAAGAAGTCATAAGATCTGCTGCGGACTTAGAAAATTTAAATTGGTTTACTAGTTTGGAAATCAAAATATGGTGGTTGACCGTGTCAAAGGCCTTTCGAAAAGTCTAGAAGACCAAAAAAGGACACTCGATCTAGGTCCATCGATTTTCTGATGTCATCACAAACTTTGAGAATCGCAGAAGTACATCTCCTAAAGCCCGATTGATAAGGACTCAACAATTTTTTTTGTGATATAAAGCTAGTTATTTGATTATAGAGTAGCTTTTCCAATACTTTTGAAAGAAAAGGAAGTATGGAGATTGGTCTGAATTCCGGAGACGATCGATTTACTGGGTTTTTGAGAATAGGCATCACTTTGGCGAGCTTCCAACCAACTGGAAAAGAACTTTTTAAAATAATTGTGTTATAGATGTGTGTAAGTACAGGTAGTATGTGTGGTAGTATTATTTTTATAAACAATGGGTGCATCTTATCAAGACCAACAGCCTTAGATTTGATATCTAATACCGCCTTAACAACATCTGTATCTTCCACTCTCCTAAACTCAAATTGTGATTCATCATTCCTAAACAAAGAATTGCTAGCAGTGGGCAAATGTTTCTTTTGTGATGAGTTCTGTATGGCAGCGAATTCAGAATTTAAAACATCAACATTTGCATCCGCAGGGCACTGTTCTCTTTTGCGTCCTACTCCAAGATCGCGAATATTCTTCCACAATGTTTTAGCGGGTACGTTTTTGTTAAACCGTTTTGCATAGTAACGAGTCTTAGCCTCCCTCACTTTAATGCTGACTTTATTTCTAAGCATACGAAAAGCAGCATTAAACTCAGGGAGTCTAAAACGCTTCCATCGCTTGTATGCCAAATCTCTAACCTTGATAGCTTGAAGAATATCAGCTGTAAACCAGGAATTGTTTACATTCCGCACGGTTTTTGTAATCAGCGGGACGTTTGCTTCAAAAAGATCTGCTATCGAATCTTGTAGAAATTGTAATTGTAAAAGAATGGTAGTGTCAAAATTGATTTGACAAATTTTGTTCTGGTGATTTTTTACTCAATGATGAAAAACGCTCTGGTCGTCCAGTTGAAGTTGATGACGATCAAATCAAAGCAATAATCGATTCGGATCGTCACAGTACAACACGTGAGATTCCAAAAAAACTTCACGTATCACATACATGCATTGAAAATCCCTAAAAACAACTTTGCTATGTACGAAAACTCGTGAACTCATGAACTGAAAGAAAATCATTTAACACAACGCATTACCATCTCCGAGTTTTTAAAGGAACGCAATTAAAATGATCCATTTTTAAAACGATTGATAACTAGTGATGAAAAATGGGTTGTTTACAACAATGTCAATCGGTAAATATCGCGGAGCAAGCCAGGTGAACCAGCACAAACCACATCAAAAGCTGATATTCATCAAAAGAAAGTAATGTTTCAGTTTGGTGGTAGTACAAAGGAATTGTCTACTTTGAACTTTTACCACCCAACCGAACGATCAATTCAGATGTCTTCTTTGAACAACTAACAAAATTGAACAATGCAGTTGAAGAAAAGCGGCCCGAATTGACAAATCGAAAAGGTGTTGTATTCCATCATGACAATGCAAGGCTACACACATCTTTGGTCACTCGGCAAAAATTATTGGAGCTTGGTTGGGATGTTTTACCACATCCACCATATAGTCCTGACCTTGCACCATCTGATTACTTTTTATTTCGATCTTTTCAAAACTCCTTGAATGGTAAACATTTCAATAATAAAGATGATGTCAAATCATACCTTGGGCAGTTTTTTGCTGATAAAAACCAAAAGTTTAATGAACGTGGAATTATGATGCTGCCTGAATTATGACAAAAGGTCTGTGCTCAAAATGGGCGATACATTACAGAATAAAGTTATTTCGTTCCATGAAAAAATTGTCTTTTATTTTCTAAAAAAAACCGCAATTACTTAGTTGCCAACCTGATAAATACACAAGTTGAATCAATTATCAGTACAGCAGGGCCATCCACTTTGTGAGACTACCAGCATTGATGAAGATAGCGCCGATAATTTGATCTTCATGAGAAACATTGACTGGACCAGACTCGAAGGCCAGATATTAGTTCAAGACTCAATGCGAACCTTTCAACTGACCAAATTAAAACGCCACGTACAAACCTATTGAATGACAGATTTTACCATAAATGAACACTCCAACCACTGAAACGACAAGACAGCCACTATTGCAACATTCTACGTAAGTGAACAATCCTTCGAGCATATGTCTTCTGCGACAACTTCTTAAAAGCAGCTCAATTTAAATAAAATAAATAAAGGATATGGATCCCAGTCCATCCGTAATCGTGAAGCAATGCTCGTCATCTCGATCCGAAGGGTATAGGCACTGAAACTAAATTTCCTGTAGCTGCTAAAATTGTATGAAGACGACCAGCCAAGTGTGGCCACAAAAAGGTTTCAAAAAGAATGTGCATCAGTACTTATTCCTATTTCCTCCCTGATCCCTTCCACTCGCGTTAAGTACTAACATTTTAAGGGTAGTCATAACCCCTTGTACGCGCGTGTTCGTTTAAAAAAAAAATAGCAAAGCTATGTTTTGAACCATTAAGCAGGCTTGAGAGGTCGAAAGCGCGTCCGACGACTGGAATATCAGCTCGATCCGTCTAGTTTCAAAGATGGAATGATGAAATAAGCTTTTAAACAAATCTACTTGGCCTTAAATAGTTCCAGCAAAAACAGAATTTCCATTTTGTTTGCTTCTGCTAGTATCCACTATCTTTAGTCCCTGATGCAAAAGCCCTTAATGGTGTGAAATAATTTATTCATATTTCTACTTAAATGGTTTTGATCCGGTCTGCCAGCGCTAACTTCATAACCGGATATCCTAGCACCTTTTCCAAATAAATGACAACTGCTCCCCGTTCTGTGCTGGTACACGCATCCCACCACAAAGCAGCTTAATTGATGCATTTAGCGCCTAAAGACCACCATTGTTGTTCACAACACAAAGCTCAGTCGCACAGTTGTCCGGTTTCGAGGAATCACCATCCTCCATTTGTCAGTCCTCAACCTCACATGGCTTTCAACTCTGGATGTGGCAGGAAGGGCATTTGAAGAAATGACTTACTGAATGAAACCAGGTAATCAGTCCCTTATTATAGATTCACATATGCCTCCGCACATAAGAATGCTTTACGACGGGGTTAATTGTTTGATAAAAGGAAAGAGCTGCGGTATTATGGTAATGCTGTGGGCGATTGCGGACTTCAACCTCTGTAGAGCTGTTAAAGCCTTCCACGAAATCAATCAATTCAATTGCAATTATCCTGATTGACTGTCGTCGAGTAGCCGTTCGTTTGATTTAAGGGTCGATTAATAATTTACACTGCGGTTCACATGAATGGAGGCAATTTATCGTCAATGAGCATAAACGAAAACAATATTTTAAAATTGCAAGAGAACAATATAAAGCGGTCTGTGGAAGCCAATTATCTAGTTTTTCGTATTTAAACTTAATAAAATTAACTTCTTAGAAAAGTTTTCGGTCTGGTTTTGAATCATGTACAAGAATCGAAAAAAAAATCTAAAATAAAAGTTTCGACGGCTCAGAATCGAGAAACATTTTGGAAAATTGATGTCATAAACATCAAGAAGCGAATAAGGCTAGACAAAAATACAGCCACCTTTTTGTAGAACCAGGCGGTTGCCAGTCGCGACCCCTGTTCCTGGGATATTGAAATTGACGTTTAGCGTCGACGTAGCTCCCTTGGGAAACCATCTGCGTAATCGCTTAATGGTGAACTACTAACACCCCAACCAAGTTAAACATCTATTCATATGAGAGAGAAAATTGCCTCGAATTGAAGGCTATAAAAGACGCACCATGTATCTCTCCGTAATTTGATGAGGTTGTTCTCCCAAACCTTTATAGAAGAAGTTATAAAAAAGTTACTGCCACGCACACGAAGGGTTCCGTGCCGGTTCGGTATTCCTTGAAATATTTTTAGAAAAGCTGATGCGTATCATTATTAATGGCACGGACACACACTGTCCTTGTCCAAGTCTATTTAACAACGATCAATTCAGCATTTTGGCTTAGTGTGACTCCATAGGAGTTCAAAGAATCAGTTAGCTTTTTGGGAATATTTTACGAGTCCCAACTGAAAAAAAAAACACATTCATTTTTTAAATGTTTCTGTTTCCAATTTACTGAACCTCAGTGTTCAAGTTAATCCTGTCCAGTAAACGAGTGTGGGTTGAAGAATGTTAAATAATGAATTTGCGTGGAAAAAATCCAGAGAAGAATTCATGTTCTTGTGGCAGGCTTATGGTATTAAAAGTTCAAATTAAAATATCGTTCTCCAGTTTGAAAACCTCATATGTGGTAAAATTCATATTTGGATCATTTCGAGTGTCCAGGCCAAATTTATTTAAGATTACGAATCGGCGGTGTGTGTTTTCCAGGTTATTATAGGAAATCGGCAATGTAAAATTCCACATTTCCTTTTCATTTCGTTTTCACATACAACGTCGAAAGAAGAATCTATGACGAATGTGTGCCAGCATATTGGTGCAAATAACAACAACCATGGTTGGTTGAGCGCACCATCTATTTTGGCAGCGAAAAAAAGGAACATATGCCGACGATTTAAACATAAGAATTCTAAGTCAGATCGCTGGCCAATTGCGTTCATTTAACACGTGCAATTTAAAAAAAATATTACTTTTTAACTTGAATTATTTCTAGTGACCAGCCGAAGATTCGGTTTCGATTTCAACTAGTTTCGGCCAAAAAATTGGATTCGGCCACAGAATCATTTTCGGCAAAAAATTCGTCTGCTCTGCAGTTTCCGTGGATATCCATTGTCCTGGCACCTTGTAAAGGTCAACCATGTAAAAGTCCGCTATCTACTTTAGGGATACCCGGCGTTCCTTGACAAGCTTAGATGTAGTGTTTAGCCCAGGAAGGCTAAACGTAATATAAAAGTATATAAAAGTATATTTACTTTCCACAAATGTTACTATGCCGCAGCCACTTTGCGGTCTTGGTAAATCGTGGAAGGAGAACCCTAGTCTACACGTTTTGTTCCAGTTTTGACCCTGCCGTTGATATTGTGATGAAGCCGGCCGATATCGGGAAACCTGCATCCCACTGCTCACGATGTTATAAAAAAAAGGTGACAGATCAGTTCATCTTAAAACCAAGGCATGTTATATTTTTTGTAAATGACTCCAAACAGCCTCAGAAACCTTATCTCAACAGTTTTACTTATCGAATGATCATCAGTCACTCGCGAGGTGTGGTGGCGTGAAAAAATGTAAGACGGTCCTATTCCGGATGTGAACCTTGGTCGTTGGGTTTTTGAAGTTGGAGGCAAAATTGTTTTTGAAACTATATAATCTATAGCTGTTGGGGAGGGGGAAATCTACTCAAAAAATAGTGGACTCTGGTGCATGGTGAGATTGCATTGTGGCTTGCCAACACAAGCTTTGTCTGTTGTTTGACTCGCACTGTCAACTTGGTGTGAGTTATTGGTCCGTCATATGATCACCAGCTGGCCGGAGTGATTGTGTTGAGTTTATATTTTGTTTGTATTTTCTATTCGAAAAAAAATTTCAATAACATTCAAAAATTTGCCGATATCAGCCACTTTTTTTGTCCGAATCAAATTATTGACTTTTTTTTGCAGGTTGTTCCATGAATCCAACCTTGAATTGCCATGCTTTTCTTATAGGTAGTTGCGGCATGCTCAAGAGTTGGGAAATTAACAGCGCTAATTTGGCTCGGCATGCCAAGTGCGAGTCGGGCGCGCGCTAATATGCAGTATGTAAATAGAGTCTCGAAGAGTTTTCCCACTTTTTTAAGTATGTTGTAACCTTTCGGTTTTAATATCCTTCCGAGTATCAAAATATGCGAAGAAATCAGCAATACTTTTTCACTGCCTCAATTTAGAAGCTTGATATTTTTACAACGTTAAGGGACCAGACTCCTTAATATTTAGTATTAATTTCAACTTTATACTTTTACGCGTGGCCAGCAAAAATTGTAGCAACGGACAGACGGACAACTAAGTGTACGCTTCGTTTCGTTTTTCCTTTTGAGGAACGGAACCTTTTTAAGGTATATATAGTATAGTTTATCACAAAACGATGAATGCAGTGAAAACACAAACAACATTCATTCTTAACCGTGCAGAAATTCAGAAATTGTCTTGTCTCAATTCATACAATTTGGATACTGACCGGAAACTTGTGATTATAAATATTTTTTATATCGTTTATATATTTTACCTGCGCTTGAAGGAGGTCTATGCTTTTCAAGTGTATGTATGTATGCATGTATTCTGCATGTTCTGTAGCCTTAACAACTTGATGGATTTCAGCATGAGAGGAGTCCTTAGATTCGTCTTAACTGGGAGAATGACACTTCCTATCACAATATTATAAAAATTAAAATGGCCGATTTTTTGTGCCATAATTTATGTCCTAATATGTTTTTTTGAAAACCTTCCGAGTGGGGTTTCAAAACGAAAGGGTTTCATAAATAGTCTGACAAAATGTATGGAAACTTGTTTGTTTACATGTAATTTGAAATGAAAAGCGGTTGTTTTTTTCAAACTAACTGTAAGGGTCAATAGCTCAGTTGAGATAAACCTCAATATCAGGACAAAAAGTGCACTTCAAAATTACAAAAAAAGATTTTATTAAAAAATAATGCTATTACCCGACTGGTAAACTCCAACTGCGTTTGTTAACATTATCAACGATGATCATTCAAATTCAAAAAACAATTATTTTCAGTTCATTTATTAAGTATGTTTGAAATTTTAACTTCTCAATTTTCAGTTTCGCATTCGGTTATTTGTTATTTCAATAATATTTTTGGAAAACTCTTGAAAATTGTAGCATTAATGGATCATAACGTTTTCCAATGAGATAGTTGGTAGATCGCCTACCTTTCAATTGATTCAATTGATAAGTCGCAGGTTCGATTCCAAGAGTGGTCTCGTTTTTCGAATCTGTGTCCAGTCACCATTTGCCATTGGCACTATTACTGGGTTGGTCGACCAGTGATACTAGTCTGACTAAATGGGTGGCGTTGTTGTAGTGGTTGTTGTATCGGCTTGATTCCGAATTCATGTTTCCAATATGGGGGTTTGTGTAGATTGTGTTTAGATGGCTCTGCTGTGAAGGCATAACACTGATAAAGGGGTGTTTAAGTTAAACCTTCCAAACTTTCAAAGTTCATATATCAAACTAATGTCGAATAAAATCCTGCGAATTAGGTGAAAGCGAATAGGTCGATATCGAAATCCTCCGTCCCGTTCGAGCTCCACCCATTGAAGTGAGTTGAAACCAAATACACTTTAGTTTCTCGAACCATTTCATTCTTCTCCTAATTCTTCCATTTGCTCTGTGATACACGCATTATAAGAGTCTTAATATCGTCTTGAAGAACGAGCAAATATTTAAAAAAAAAAAATTCTACCGACATCGAAAAGTCGAAATATATCAAAGTTGAACTTTCATCAATTCATTACAGTCTTCCTTTGGAAACATTTTATCTAAGATTTTTGATTTATTCTCAAAATCATCCGGATGAAGTATCGCCATAGTCAACATGACACAGCATCATTTAGTATGCCTGATAAGTCAAAAGAATTCCATCTTATCTTCTCACACAAACGAAACAAACTACTTTGCCGAGGGATAAATTTCACGAGTCTTCCCATTCTTCCCTTTGCTTACAATAATAATTCTTCTTTGAAGATGATCAAAGCGTCAGTGGACCTAACGCAATTACACGCACATTCAACAAAGCCGCCCACATACCCAAAACCAACTCTTCGTAATTAGCCCCAACTGTTTGGAGGGATACATTAAATCTCATCTCGTGTCACACTAGCCATGCAGGAACAGGAACAGGAACACCATTCGACAATGCCTTCATCCCCCGACGCCAACGTTCGCCACTAGCTCTGGAGGCTTCGGAGCAACCGAGTGGAGCAGCTTCAATGAAAGCGTTGGAATAAGATTACAGCTGCTGACCTTTTTAGTTATGCCCCGCCACGAGTGTAATTCAAGACCCCGGGCATTTGGTTAAATCCATCTCTCTGCCGGTTAAAAGCTTTTTAACAGCCTTCTAATTGAATTTGGGTGTGGGACATGCTGTGCGCTCCTTGGCCAAGTGTGCTCCTTCGACCGAGTAGAGTGTGTGCGTTGTGGAAGGATACCAACCTTAGAAGGTTGGAATGGATGGAGGTAGAACATCATTATGCAATTAGCAAAAGGAGGTACCGACCTTGGGGCATTTTTCGGAGTTGATTGCTTCGGTTTGCTTGTCTTCTTTCATCACGGATGACTCCGAGAGTCTTTGGTCTTTCTTGAACATGAATTTGAATAGAGAATCGTTTACACGTTCATCGTTACACTTCAGCCTTGTTACAAATGCGAAATTGGCCATTTTTTAATTAAATAGACTGATTAAACACAAGTCTAGTGATGGGCGGTGGTCGTTGTTAGCAGTTCACTTCTTGTTGACGTTATCTTCATTAAATTAACTAGAAACTTGCGCAAAAGGTCAGGGCATTCAAGTGGATGGACGAACAGGTTGGATAGAATTTCTCTTGGGAACTTGTAAAGGGCATTCGATAGAAAAGTTTTTAGGTGGTCATTGGCCCTACCGAAGAAACAAGATTTCCGAAGAATTCAGTTCTTTGATGACAACAGCCGAAGGGCATGACATTATTTTATTCTTTCTTAGGAAAGAATATTTATGATGTTCAAGAAGTCTACTCCGGTTAGAAGGAAATCTTGATCGCATTAGAAAGTAAATGTCAATGGTCACTGCGGGTGAAAAAAGTAGCTAACTAGGATTAATTTTGTGGGTGATTTTTTGAGGCTTTAAAGCTATCCTAACACATAAATTTATCTGGTTCTGGTTCGCATAATCGTTTGATGCGTTGCACACGCTTTTTGGCAGTTTCCAGGTCTGGCTTCAAATCTAGTTGCTGGCATTTCCTCTTTTTTATCCTTTTTATGCGCAATATTAATTTTTTTGTTTTTCTTATTCAGGATTCGAAAGTACTCTATATGAAATGAATATAATTAAATTTTTCTTAGAAACAAAACATACATGATGGCGGCGACGCATAATGATGCCACAACAAAACACTACAGCCCTTCAGCGAAAGATAACAATCATATTAATGATGAGGTGGCACAAAGCAGCTTACTAGGCAAGAAAGGATTCCAAGCATTTTTTAACCAGGGTTATAAAATTCGATCGTGGGATTTTCTCTAAAAGTGATGGATGACAGTGACTAACAGGGAACCAAAGGGATGTTCAGCCAAAGGAAATATTACTTTTTTCGGAACATCACAGTACAGAAAAAAAGGATCGGGGTCTTTTTTGACAGAACTTGTGTCCCGTGTCTGTAAATGTGCAGTAACCACAAATAATAAAGTATTTATCGTTCGATAAAAATAATTTTTTTTTGGCTACACATATATTTATGTGCAATCGAAAATACTCAAATGTTTTTCGTTCATTTTTATGGTGTAGAAATATCCTGATTAGAGTTCCTAATGTTTCGTTATCAGTGTCAATTGGACAACATTTTGCCATAATTACTGATCTGAGTTTCTGACTGGATGCGATGAATTTACCAATACTCTAAGGGAGTGCTTTCCTCTTAGTTGATTCATTCAATGTATGATGTTGTGATGTAAAAAACTACTTTCAAATAATGTGCAGCGCTGTGGCTGAATTTTTTATATTTATCCAAATTTTGTAATATAAAAGGCAAGTCGAAAACTATTTGCCATCAGGCTGTTTTCAGAGAAAATAAAGAAAGAAACCGCAGATAATTTTAATTACTATGGGATAGTTAAAATTAAGAGCAATCTGATGTACTCGATGTCGGTAAGTTTGGCCAAAACAACATTTAGGGGGTCCGACTGAAAACTTGAGACCAAATCCCATTAACTCTGAAAGCGAGTAGTTCTTTTGAAGAGATTTATGCATTTTATTATGGAACATTTATGTGATGGAAGATTGTATTCCATTAAGTTGTTTAAAAAGAGATATTCCGTAATTGGAGGGTTCTTGAAAATATTTTTGCAGTCAGCTTTTAAGGTGACTCATTCGGACGTGCATCTGCGCTGTAATTTATTTTTAAGTTTTTTTTAAAAACAATTGCAACTGAACAAAAAGAGATTCGAAAAAGGGCTCAAAAACTAAACACAAAATGCCATAGAACTTGAGGCAAACCAGAAAAGAATTAAAAATGTCAGAGCAATACAGTCTAAGGAGGAAAGGCAAGCAGTTCAGTCAAAGTTAATTGAAAGTTTCAATAAAAAAAATATAAGTGAACATAGTTGCGGTCTATTGAATGTATCTGTGAACTTTGTCAAGCCAAAAATCAGTGTATTTACACAATGTTATCAGAACATTGATTGAACAATTTAAAAATAATCACCCGCTTTCAATAACTTTTACAAAAAAAATTATAAAGTCTTTTAACAGCTCATTGGCACCTGGATATTCGCCTCGCTGTTTCAAAATTCACAGAAACATTTATTATCGTACTGGACCTCTTTGTCCCAACATTGGAATAATGAAGGTATAAATGAAAACACCAAAAACTGGAGTAAACGAATTCTTTATTAGACCGTTTGTACAGTGCGACGGTCGGGAAACGAATCTGAGCTGTTAATCGATCCGAAAAATGACCTTACAACTTAGTGTAGTTCATTGTTATGAAATTTTATTTTGTTGTGTTCGAAATGAATAATTTTTATTGTATTCAAGTTGAGAAGTTAATAGATTTAATAAAAGAAAAATATTAATTTTTCAACAAAGCAAATCCTTCAGAACTAGTTTCATTCCTCCACTCACGATGGCCAACTAAATTATGTATAAATCGGTCAGCATAATATTGTGGACCAAATTTCAGACTGAGGTTATTCTATCTTGTTACTTAATAAAAGTTTGCCAAAAGAACTTTGATAAGATTCCTCGCTCTCTTTGACTTCCCTAAGACCACTATGTCAACCAAATTTAAGGAATACCGAGCATCACAAACAGTGAACAATAAAATGCAGTGCCTTCCTTGAAAATAATTATAAAATAAGCTGGTATTTCGGACTCTGTTGTAATTAAAAGACGATTTTTAATTCAACGATTGAAAAGATTTATTAAACTTAAATGTGGGCGGTATCAAGATCTGCCCAAAACTCGAACACGAAAAACAACAACGACAGACTTTTTCCATGGAAAGAAACGAAAAACATTAGTAGTCTTGTAGTGATGCCAAACTGATTAAATGCACTAGGTTTAAGGATGTTGTTGCATCATTCCCCCGGACCTAATTGGTCTTACGTCGCTTGAAACAAAACGCTCTGTTTTCTTACTCTTCCGGTACGTCTAGGAATCGAGGAAGCTGTTGATTCTGTTTTCTGCCTGGCTGTTATCTGCACTCCGGTTGGTGGTTCTGGAAACTGGCTGGTTGATGTATCAAGGCTGGTCCTTGCTCTTATATTATGTGTATCCGAAGTCGCAGGTATTTCTGCATTTTCTTCTGGTGCACTGTTAGTTGGCGAGGATGACACGGCATCTAAATTGAACTCAAATTCTTCAGTGGCGGCTTCGCCGATGATTCCCTTATGCTATCGTACTCGAAGTTGGTTTTGATGCCGCTTGACGTTTGTACGAGGAAGGTTACACGACCTATAACGTTACTGATCACTCCAGCAATCCAACGACTCCCTCTTGTATAAGACCTCGCATAGACTTTTTGTCCGATTTCGAATTTTGCAAGATGGTGCTGACTTCGTTGAACTTCCGGAAACATGGCTGAGAATATTGTGCGCGGTTGACGGTTGTGCAACAATTCCGATGGTGACTTTAGTGAAGATTGCCTTGGTGTCGCTCGAAATGTTATCAGATATTTGTACAAGGCTTTCTCCCGGTCATTCTCCTCGTGCATTATTTTCTTGAAAGCCTCCTTGAAGGTGCGCACTGCGCGCTCTGCTAAGCCGTTTGAGGCGGGGTGGAAAGGCGCGGTTTTCACATGCTCTACAGAATTGAGTTTGCAGAATGTTTTGAACTCTGTTGAGGAGAATTGCGGTCCATTGTCACTGACGATCGTTTTTGGCAGGCCTTCAATTGCAAAAACTTTCTGCAATGCATATATTGTTGATGCTGATGTTGTCGATGATAGTTCAAATACGAATGGAAAGCTGGAAAAGGAATCCACTATTAATAACCACATACGAGAGAAAAAGGGGCCTGCATAATCGATGTGGATTCTTTCCCAGGGTTGAGTTGCTTCAGGCCATGAGGAGTATTGCTGTTTTGGTTGACTTGCGTGTAGGCTGCAAATGGAGCAAGCCTCAGATGAGGTTTTGATGGCTTGGTCGATGTTGGGAAACCAAACATATCTACGGGCGAGTTGTTGCATCCGCGTTTGCTCCCAGTGACCCTCATGCAGCATTGTAAGACCTTTTTCTTCTATCGCTTTGGGTATAACCACACGAATGTGGTCATTTTGAAGCAGTAAAACTCCACTCTGAAGAGAAAGAGAAAATTTACGATTAAAAAAGGCATTAAATTAACCTGTGACTTTGGTAGCGACTGTGGCCATCCGTTTTCGACGTAATACGAGATGCGACTTAACGCGTCGTCCTTTTTTGTATTCGCTGCAATGACGTCCGAGCTGATCGGGAATTCTTCGATAATTGACTCATAGATGTGTTCGACGGAAAGCATTTCTTTTTCTTTGTTGTCAAACTCGATGTCATCTCCAATGGGCAAACGGGATAGTACGTCAGCATTGGCATGTTGTTTGGTGTTACGATACTGAATCGAATATGTGTATGCCTGGAGAATAATTGCCCAACGTTGCAGCCGGTGCAGAGTCATAACGGGTAATCTTTTTGATGGGTGGAAGAGAGTGATAAGTGCCTGATGGTCGGTGAGGAGTTCAAATTTTCTGCCATAGAGGTACTGATGATATCTAGTGACACCGAAGATTATTGATAACGCTTCTCTTTCGATTTGTGAGTATTTCGTCTGGCTCTCATTCAAGGTTTTCGATGCAAACGAAATTGGTTTCTCTGAACCATCTGGGTAACGGTGTGAAAGAGCAGCACCAATACCCGTTTGTGATGCGTCTGTTGCCAAAACTAGAGGAATATTTTCGTCGAAAAGAACCAATTGAACGGCTTTGATGATATCATTCTTTAGTGAATTAAAAGCTGAATTTTGTTCTTTCCCCCAAACGAAGTCAGTGTCTTGTCGTCGGAGTTGATTCAAGGCTGAGGCCTTTGATGAGAAACTCGGAATGAACTTATGGTAGTAATTTATTTTCCCAATAAAAGATTCTAGTTCAGATATGTTTTTTGGTTTCGGCATTAACTTAATAGCTTCTATTCTCTTTTCAGATGGTCGGATTCCCTTTGCATTTATTTCGTGCCCAACGTACTCTAGTTTGTCTTGTGCAAAGTGACATTTTTCTTTTCGGCATTTAAGGTTATGTGTGGATAGTCTTTCTAAAAGTGTTTTGACATTTTTGTGATGGTCATCATTGTTTTTTTCAGTGATTATAATATCATCGATATACTGCACAGCCAGGTATACCAGCGACTACTCCTTCCATAATTCTTTGAAAGATGCCCGGGGCACTCGCGACTCCAAATGGCATTCTTTCATATTGGAAAAGTCCAAACGGAGTGTTGATGACCATACATTTTTTTGAAGACTCTGTGAGTTCGATCTATAGATATGCGTCACTTAAATCGATCTTGGTGAATAATTGTCCACCGCTGAGCTTATGAAATAGCTCTTCAATTCTTGGTATGGGGTATCGGTCAATTTCGATTTGAGGATTGACAGTAACTTTGAAATCGGCGCAAATTCTTAATTTTCCGTTTGGCTTTTTAATGACAACGATTGGGGCCGCCCAATCACTCGCATTCACTGGCTTGAGAATATTTTGAGACACTAAGCGATTAATTTCAGTGCGAACGTCTTCATATAGTGCGAACGGTATGTTGTATGGCTTGCAGAATTTAGGCTGCGCGTTCTGTTTTAGAACTATGTTCGCTTTGTACGAGGAACAGTGCCCAAGTTCCGATGAAAATGTGGATTGAAATTTATTTCTAAGCAGCTCAAGTGATGATTTAAGCGATTCTTGGCCTACATTGAAACACTGAGGGTTTGTAGCATGAGACTCGCTACTATAATCGGTTGCCTTAGGTATCTGAATACCGAACTCCATTTTCTGGAACCAATCCATGCCAAGAATATTAGTCGCGCTGTGGCTATCAACTACAACCAAATTCAATACTTTAAAATTAGCGCCTTACCCTACTTCAACTGAAATATTGCCTTTTAAGGGTAAGACACTACCACCGTACGCTCTTAGAATTTTCGTTGTAGGTGTGCAGGTCGGTTCGTTTAGCTGACGATATCCTTCGAGGCCTATGAGCGAGCACGATGCATCTGTGTCTATTTGAAAATTAAGAATTTGGTTATTGACGCTGACATCAACGAATAACTTATCTGAAGCAACCTGACTATGGTTGATTTCGGAGGAACACACTAAAGAATCAAGAATATCGACAGTACTCACGGTTTCGAATTGTTTGATCAAATTGACATTTTCGCTATTTCTGCTCTTGGGTACTTCTTGCTTCTGATTGAACGATTGGGATGGTCGATGATGTTGATTCGAATCCGTTTTTTTTGACAAACAAACTGCAGAAATGTGTCCAACTCTCTTGCACTTTTTACAAACAGATTTGTTTTTGAAATGGAAGCACTCTGATCGCTGATGACTTACTCCACAACCCGGACACGACTTATTACTCTCTCTCCCGGCACTCTTACTTCCAAACCCATTACTTAATACCCGCTTACCTTTAGATCGATGATGAGTTGATTGATGGATTGAATTCACCTCTGCTCCGCTTTTTTGCTCACCCTTTAGCTCACTGCAAGTTTTCGTGGTTTCTTCGAAGAGTTCTGCAATCTGAAGAACTTCATCTAACGTGGGATTTTCTTTCTGAAGGGCAGCTGACCCAACTTTAACATGGGGAGTATAAAGGATGATCATGTCCCTTATTTTGGAATCCACATAAGATTCCCCGCAACCCTCTTTTCCACAGATGAAATTGCATTCCTTGGCTTTTCCGCGCAGGTCTGCAACCCAATCAGAATATGTTTGGTTAGGTTGCATGAATGTTCTATAGAACTTGAACCTGGATGCAAGCATGTGCGGCTTTTTCTCGAAGTGAGTAGTTAGTTTTTTGATTAATTTATTGAATGGTTCTTGCGCCACATTATCTCCATACAGTTTCTGAAGAAGTTCAAGTGACTCCCCACCAATCCAGCTGAGCAAACACGCACGCTTTGTGTCATTTTCGATGACGTTGTTCGCGATGAAATGTTGCTCCAGCTGAAGAAAATATGTTGCCCACGTCTCTTTAGATTTATCAAAGCCTTTGAACGAAGGAACAAATGTTTGTTTGATGGGTTTTTGTTCCAACATGGTCTTTAGAAACTCCTGGTTTGAGTCTTGAAGCTGTTTTAAAATTCGTTCAAGAATTTCGGCGTCCATATTCGTTGTCCTCGTCGCCAATATGTTGTTATTAAAAGACGATTTTTAATTCAACGATTGAAAAGATTTATTAAACTTAAATTTTATAAGAACGTGGGCGGTATCAAGATCTGCCCAAAACTCGAACACGAAAAACAACAACGACAGACTTTTTCCATGGAAAGAGACGAAAAACATTAGTAGTCTTGTAGTGATGCCAAACTGATTAAATGCACTAGGTTTAAGGATGTTGTTGCATCAGACTCCACATTTTTAATTTTTTGAAATGTAGTTTGTTCATAAAAACCCAATTTAATCCTCGTTTGCCAGTCTAATCCACCACATTTTTCTGTTGACTTTGTTTTTTTTTTTTTGCTTTCCACTTTTTGTATGCTAAAACATCCACGGCTGTTAGAAAAAGTATTTTTCTTAAACAGATTAAATCATATACTTTTGAGTGATTAAATCTTTGCACACAATAATTAAGTGACGTTGTCGCCGACGTGCTGCGTTCAATCACAGCGTTTCTCGCATTGTTCTCGCCTCGCTTTCTCGCTGTATTATGAAACGAACATCTTAGCTCAGGAAGTGTTCATCACGGGATCTTTTTCTTTCTGGCAAATAGTTGTTTTTCCCGCTTCGAGGGAATCACATCCAGTCGGGGTTTGATTGCAGATTTTGATAGTTCCTCTCAAGCCGATTTCGAATTATTGCATATCGTTGGAAGAAATTAACCTGTGATTGAAATATCTGTCATCCGCATGTCCTTTTCTGTAATGCTTTAAAGGATAAAATATAAATAAATAAATGTAAAATAAATCAATTTTCGGGTGTTGTGAACTTTCCAACCGATCTATTTTTAATCTACGATTAATATAATTTTTTATTTGGTAAAACGACAAAAAAAAAACTTTTCAATACAGCAGGCCTCTACGGTATAGTAGCTTCTTTACGGACATTAATCGGTATACGGACGAGCACAAAATTCAAGTTTTTGGACAAAAAGCAGAGTGTACGTTTGGCATCCACTGAAGCCGTGTTGTCTAACCAGTCAAGCATTGGTTAGACTTTTGGCCCAATAATTGTTTAGGGTCAATTCTCGTACGCCAATGTTGGAGACCTCAACCCAAAGCATGAAAAGCGAAAAAAATAACTTTAAGGATTCAAATTTCTGTAATATTTGTTCAAGCTGTGCCGTAGAAACGTGGATCAAGAAATAGAAAAGAGGCACCTTAAAATATGAAGTGGCCTCAACTGAATTCTGTTTCGAAACTAAATTTACAGGATCGTAATTCGCGCAAAGATTTTCGACAAAAAACGAGAACGATCCATATTTTAATACCAAAGACGTTTTAGCACTTTGCACCTGATTTGGTCATTTGGTCAAATAAACGTTATTTTGATAGAGCTAGTTTCAATAACTTTTATACTAAATGACGAAAAAGATCACGAATTTCTCTGATAGAATTTACTGCCCGAAAACATCGTACTTTTTTGACAAGAAAACTTATTTGATTTTGATTGACTGTTCCTTTTCGGGGTTCCGTGCCTTATATTTGTCTGTGCTATTCCAAAGCTTCCACTGTCCGTCCGTGCTTCCGTCTGTAACAGAGCTGTTACTGCTAAACCGACTCCTAAACTTACTAATTTTCACAGAAGGTTTTCTCAACTTAACACCTAAAAGTAGACAATGAGTTTCATGGAGCAACTTAAAAACTTCAAAAAGTAGGCAATGATTCGGTTCATACAACACAAGGAAAAAGCTCGAATTCGCATAAGAAAAATGAAAAAAAAGAAAACATTTTTCAGAAGATCGTTTCTTGGAAACTTGTGGTACGAATATTTTAATGTTGTGGTGTTAGTGCGAACTGAATGTTGTATAATTTTCTACCCGACCAAAAGAAGTGTCACATCAAAGTATATTAAATAAATTATTAAAAAGGTATTACATTTGATTTTGATGCGTGTTTGAGTGTCCAAGCATTTCAAAATTGAAATCATTGAATGACGGTGTGTCTGTTGATTACGTATTTAAGTAAACCGATGTGTATATGCGAAAGAATCAAAGCAATATAGTGTTGCATATTCTTCGGAGGCGGTAAGCCCTACGTGTCAGAGTTTACTCTCACTTATCTAATTTTTGTTGAACAATTTTTGCTATAAAACTTTAACCACCCTATGAAATGTTACCAAAAGCTTTACAGGAGTTCATTTTGAAAATACGCTTCGAATGAAACCAATTTGGATAGCTTGATTCGTTCTCAAGATATGCGAAGCGAAAAAGTCCGCATGCACGTGTACGTACACAGACATCTTTCTTCATAGAACGGAATCTGAATTCCTGGACCTCAGAACGTGGAGATATATAAAATTGTTGGATTCTTGTTATCGAACCGATTACAAGAACTTCCAGCTGAGAAGTTCAAAAACTTCTGATCCCGTATATCCCGAGTACTATTAGTCATTCGGCTCCTTAGTTTTAAGACAGGTATTGAAATACCACAAGCTTTTAATAGAACACTGAACGAGCCAACAGAGAATGACGTTTAACTATTTGACAGACGTGACACATATCATAAATTTTTTAAATCAAAATTCGCTTAGTACTCTCTTAACAGCGCCATCTTCTGCGTCAAAGGACACAATTTCTCTGCACTCGAACAAAACTTTTTAGGTTTTTGTAGAAATTCGTTATAGTTCGAAATTTTGCGAGTAGACGCGAATAAACCTTTTGCTTGCCCGCGATCCGGTGGCGAACATCTTCCCTTCGTGATAAATTTTTGCGATGAGCAGCCGCTGTGCTGGTGACTCCGCGGCGCACCGCAGTTCCTTAATCACAATCACCGCCATTTCAAGTTAATCCCAATATTAATGTTGCCAGATGCCAGAGTGAGTCCATGCCCAAGCCCACCAACATTGTCTTATAACAACTGTGAAGTGGAATGATGACATTAGGGATGATTATTTATCCCTCATCCTGGTGGTTTTATTCGCTACCACCACCGCGTTCTGCCACCATTTAAAAAAAAAGTGTCCTTTCCGGGAGTGTGCCTTAAACATCCGTTTTCCGCTTTGTATGTGTGTGGTACATATTTATTTCAATTTTATGAAAATTAATTTAATTTTCCTTTCTCTGGTTGCCAGGGTCGCTCAGCAGATTAGGTTGCTAGGCTCAGCGTGTAAGCCCCATTTTTCGGTTTCGTCGTCGCTCAGTATTTACGGGGCATACTGCCAACGCCACCGTCAACGCCGCGGCCGACTACGAGTATTTATCGCACGAATCATGTTAAAACAATTTTAAATGCGGGCGTATTTATGTAAATTCCGTTTGATTAAATTTCTATCATTTGACTGTCGCATTTGGCTGACACGAGTGAAGGAGAGTGGGCGATTGCCAGGAGAGCTTCATGGGGATTTGGTGCCAGTTGTTGGGAATTTAATGTTGAAGATACGAGTGTCCTTGTCAATGGGGCTCGTGGGGTGGATGTTTCTGTTGACAGGAACAAGCATTTGAGAATGGATTATTGAAGACGAAAATGCGTGTTTGCCACCGAGGAACTGGAGAACATGGTTGCGTCGGGCCGATTGAATTAAATGTTCGATTGCGGATTTATTGCGAATTGATTAATCACCATACGGTTGAACTGACTTTAATCAGTTACTGGCATTCTTTCAGAAAACGCTTTAAGTCTTAAATGCGAGAGTAATATGTCTAAATATGACGATGATTCGCTTTTTGAGAGATTCGCTCAGTTGAGCCATATAAATAAAGAAAATTGAGTTTAAAAATAACAACAACAGTAAGCAGACTCCAAAATCGTCACATTTTGAATTGGATTTCCAATCACACAGTGTCAAGTTGTACGAAAATTCTTCCAATAGCATCAACGTTGAAAAATTCAAAATAGCAATCATCTATGGGGTTAGAAAGCAGGGATTCATCCCGCAAGGTCAGCTGGAAAAATGCAACAGTAGATCAGATTATCAAATCTTGGAAAAGACCAACGAATTTCAAGTCGTTACTCACCACATCTATTCATCCACTTCAAACTCGTGATGACTGAATTCGAGATCCAGGGAAAACTGATCCGAAAGTGTCTTAAACGATGCAGCGTGCAGTTTGATTTTAAAACCTCCGAACTATTGCGAGTATATGCAAAGGATTTGGGCGGTGAGATGAACGTTCATTCGATTTCTCAAATCTTGTCTTTGCACAGAAAGCAAAACGGAAAGGTATTCTAGGCGATTGAAGAACAGGCAAATCCAGTTGGTCTGCCAATGAGAAATAGATCGAACATCATCTCTGCCAAAACGTTACCATTGACGTTTACAATTTTGAGGTAGTTTAGGAGTTCATCTTCTTCGAAACGAACAAATCCTTCACAAACGACACCACAGTGGAGATCCTAGGCAACCTTTGCTACTTCGGTTTGTCCTAGAAATCTTTACATAAAGAATTGTCGCGCATGCGGATCACTCAGTTATTCTTTTCATATTTCTT
This sequence comes from Orthonevra nobilis, assembly GCA_963555765.1. Classification (NCBI taxonomy): domain Eukaryota; kingdom Metazoa; phylum Arthropoda; class Insecta; order Diptera; family Syrphidae; genus Orthonevra; species Orthonevra nobilis. The sequence goes on from CAUVXE010000216.1 coordinate 100,267, forward strand.
GTAAAGGTTACAAAATATAAACGGATCCAAAGATTCTACATTAGCTGGGAAACACTATATTCTGTCTTTTGACTGAGGCGAAGTTCCTGCGAATCATGAAAAAGGGACTATCTTCGACAAAATATGGGATTTTAGTCCTTCGGACACCTGAACTCTTTTCAGTTAAAACTCTATGCAATTGGAAAGCAGACGTTATCCAGAAAAGGACCAACTTCCACCACTTAAGTAGGCAATAATTATGAAATAAAAATGCTTGATCGTAAAGTCCTGCCCTGGGTTACTTCCCTGCAATGAACAACGTTATCATTTACGTAGCAAAATTTCGCCAATCAAAGATGCATGGTATTCCTTAACTCTTAAAATTCGGCAACTGTTTCACCAACTAGTTCGTAAAAGTGATCGGTTTCAGGAATCTCTGACTGCATGGATTCACGATGGACCTAATTTTCTCCTAAAAGAAATGAGATGAGTGTTCGCTCTTTTCAAGCCTCACCTTGTCGCTTGTCATTGACAGGCTTAGGCCAAAAAGCATTCGATCAATTTTTTTTTTTTATGTACTGAATTTAAAGGCCGTACCAAAAGCGTGGCAACGCAACACTATTTTTAAGATTCCACTGTCCGCTCGTCTGTTCGCATGTCTAATGAACACTATAACATTAAATCATAAGAATTATATATAAAATTAAGGGTGGACCCCATACATAATTTATGTTGTTAATAAATCGCCTTGTTTAGTGTTAAATAATAGAAGGTGGCATAAAATTAATTTCGCGTACGAATTCGACACGCACTTGCCTGCTTTTTATTCCAGAACAGTATTAAGCAATTTTTTTTGTTCTAAATGCAAAACAGTAAAGTGCAATTCTTCATTTGGTGGCAGTCAACACGTCACTCGTTATCCATTATAATTTTTTTTTTGTTTAAATAAATGAATGCAAATAAAGAGTAAAAATATTTACACTCCTTCGCCTATTGGAACTATTTTGAATTATTTATTACATTTTAAAAATTATTACGGTTCATTTCACATGAAAACGCCATAAAAAAGAACGAATCCCCACAACCCATAAAAAAGTGTCCAACTGATCGGTGAACAATTATTTTAATTTCCAACCGCCCATTTATTCGCAAACATACATTTATCCGGCGGATGCAAGAATAACTGCACTAAAAGGGACATACTCCTGCGTCGACATATTTTTTTTTTGTTTTTTAGTATTTACGATCTGACAGCACCAGCAGTCTGGAACTGGAGCTGTAGAAGCTGAAACAACAAACATTGTTATAATGACGACAGAATAAATAAAGTTTCAAACCAATTGCAAGAAAAAAAAAACCAAAAAAGAGGACTAAAAGCCCCCCGCATGTGTGCATACTCACTGTACGGAAAAAAGGATACATATACGTACGTACGAAATTGCCTAGTAGCGCATAAAGGCTGACAATGATGGAAACTTTTGCATGCGAGTGAGTACATGTGAGTAAGTGCGTTGTCCTTGTTGTCCTGGCACATTTAATTAATTTTTAAATATCACAAATAACATGGCGATATCACAAAGGACACACAGTACTCTCCATTGCTGTATGAATAACATCCGCACAAAGGAGTAAGCGCTTTTTAATAAGGACGAGCAAGAGAGACAGGAAATTAAGGACTATTGTTCAGCGTCGAGTCTACATGAGTATCTTCTTATCTAACCACCCATGTAATTGATGTGTGGATTTATATGTGTAGATGTATCCCATGATGGCAGGAAATTCTATCAAGTCACCAGCAAACAGAAAAAACAAGAAGGATCCTTTGATAGTGACTACTAACCACACAACGAGGATAATTACTTGAAACCTAACCAAGCGCGAAAGAAAACTATTATCCTGCACTAGAGGAGGTGGCAACTATCATTACACGAGGGCGGTTCACCCCTTTTTTTCCAATGCAGAACATTCAGACAGTCCTTGATTTGTGCGTCCGTTTTGCTCGCTAACTAAGCACTCGGATGATGGACCAAAAACCGTGGTCACTCCCATGCCACTTTGTCTATATGTCTATGTGACAATCGTACAAATCCTGTGCTGGTCTCCCGCTACTAAAAAGCATAGGAAGCCCTCACATGTGAATCGCGCATTAAAAATTCTAATGTCTCTCGATGCCAAACGATTCATTACGTCAAACTCTAAGGACTTTGCATGCGAATCATGTACATGCTTGGGGACGACGCAACCTGACTGTAACATAACTGCAACTGAATATGTGTCACGTCAGCTACGAATGAAATATTTATAAAGAGCTTCCGGCTGGCGAATAGGAACGCAAATTTCAACTGGCATTTTAAATCAGTCAAACACACATTAACTCAGAATGACGATGACGACGATTACGACTACGGCCAGCGCTGTGTATTGATTCAAGACATTAAGCTGCACTTAAATGCGGCAATTACTTTGTGCGGACTGGTCAAATATTGAGCCATACCGTGGAACCATCATTACGGTTGGCTGGTCATTGGAGCTAAACTCACCTTTGGTGGGCATTCGTGTGTTCCGATTTTATTGCTGCTCCAGTTGAGTAGTAATCAACGACAACGGCGTTGGAAGTCTATAAAACTGCTTAAAGAACACGTTAACGAAGAGCCCCCTGCTCATAAAAGTAAATCAATCAAAGGGAAAAAAATTCGCAGCATGATTAAAGTCACGCAGGAACGATTTGTTTGTCCGCAATTTTAAAAAAGATGTGTTTTAAATTCTGTCTTGAAATAAAGAATCAAATTGAATGCAAACGGATTTAAGCAAATGGCGCGACACCGCAAGTGTTATGTTTCTAATATAACAACAAACTGAGGACTATTTAAATTTAAAACTATTTTAGAAATTAAGTAGTATATTGCACGATGGTACGGAACCCTTCGCGTGCGTGTCCAATCAGATTTTGGTCGTTTTTTTTTAATTGAGTGTCTACCCATTTTGCTTCAGAAGAAACAATCATGTGAAAAATTGACTGACAGCTGAGGTTTATTTGTAGATTTCTGTTGGAAAACTTTAGGTACGGAACCCTAAGAACCTGTTAACCTTAAGAAAATTAATCAGAGCAGTCAAAAGGAAGTTCTATCAAGCTTCAATTTCTCTAAATCCTGGCTAATCAGGTTAACTCAAGGTATACTTCGAGCTAGGAAGGCACGCAGTAGCATACTGACGTCTACAGAAAAGTTACATGGTCAAGCAATCCTTTCTGTCTCCTCAAATCACTAGGCATGGAAGGCGTGATTCCGGAGCTCAGTTCCAAAGCAGCTGCAGTAAGTTCGAGTGGTCTTTCTTCCAAAAGCAGGGAACATCCTATTGACACTTAAAGTGTATCAAACTTTAGCCTTTCAATGCCTGAAAGAACTGCGAAAACCATGTCCGGGCACAGTCTTCTATTCAGCTATTACAATCCCCAAGACTTCATGGAGGATTAATCGGACAAGGTCCCAAATGTATCGCTATAACTTTTGTCAACCGTTGCAACTGTCAGTTGTTTTTTGATACTTGTTAGTTTGGCAGGTGCCCAATACATATCGGCACTCCATGGAACACTATTCACTTTTGAATTATGAAATACTCGTGACTGTTTTTATTTTTTTCAAAACAATCTGTCAGTGAATTTGGCGCAACATGAATATCGGATCAGATTTCTAGGCCATCGTTTAACCGCTCGCATCTCGTTAAAGAGGTACCGAAATATGACCACGCACCACACACTTGTCCATTACATGCTCGTCTCTGCAGCTCGTTTAATTGAAAAGGTGGAAGATGTTCCCATACAAGGCTCAGACAGTCAATCGTTTCCTGCCTCCTTACTGCTGATCGCGTCATTCTATCGGTATGCGTGACCAGGCCCCTTTTTATCTGAATGGACACCTAAGTGTAGAACATTTCCTCTTCTGGAGCTGAGACTACGTGATCCATGCGTGCTGCACCACTTACAGAACTGTGACGGAAATTTCAGTCAAAAAATAAAAATTTTTGATTAATGCAATGGAGATAAGAAAATACTGTGTATCAAAAATGACTGGTGCAATCAATTTTTAGCACTCGAAGTAATGAAATTGAAATCGGAATTCAATTGAATTCACTTAAGCTACGTTGAAGTCAGCAATGAATTCATATTTTCCTTGAAGTCATTACTGAATTCACATTAAATCGATTGAAGTCGGTGAATACAACTTCAATTATTTACTTCCTCCACACAGATATCACAACGAAGTTACTACGTTTGCTGGCGATTCGGCGTGGGCCTACACTTCTAACTCAACTTTGAATCTTGCTGCCAATATTAATCATGACCTTTTAAGTCCTACTGGCAATAAAACAGACTATGGGCCGTTCCATTTTCATTTCGCTAACTGCAAGTGGTTCAACCACAGCAGAAGTATGTGCAAATTTCTTCATAGACACACTTTGTGCCACATCCATGCTCTGATTAATGTTTTGATATTGAAAGCGTTAACAACTTTAAGAAAAGAGCTGGCTTGATCCCACAAATGCACTGAAGAAGTATCTGCTGGCAGCTTAAAGGTAAATTTACTTTTTTTAAATTTATATTGCATTATATCCTGGAGTGGCACTCACTACCACAAAATTATTTTCTTCTTGTTCTAAAATTTTGAAATTATTTCTTAAATTTTGGCTTTTTATCGACCAGAACCTCTTCTCGCTTAGGTACCTCATCATACCCCTCCAAATTTTTCTTCAATGTTTTTTGTTAATTGTTCTAAGACCTTTTAAAAAATTATCGTAAAGCTTTAAATGGATCTGCAATGAATTCATTTTTAGGGTTCCGTTCCCCAAGGGTCCAAGGGAATACGATTACTAAGCATCCGCTGTCCATCCGTCCGCTTGTGTGTCACAGAGCTCTTCCCCCTAAATCTTTATAGGGACATACTTGCAGTTTTCAAACAAGGAGAACTGTTATTGACGCTACAACAACAACTAATAAAAATGATAATAAGTTAAAAATAAATGGGTGTCACCATACAAAGAAGGAATTTGATAAAATCTCAACTCAACACCTAAGAGTAGACAACGAGCTTCATGGAGCAACTTGACAACTTTTTTAAGTATGCAATGTTCCCACCCATCCAACACGAGGTAAAACCCGAATTTCAACAAGAAAAATTAAAAAGCAAAACGTTGGGAGCTTGTGGATCGAGTCTAAATATTTCTTCACAACCATACGTGTTTTGCTTTCGTGGCAGCATTCTCCATCCAAAAAAATGAATTACGATGTCATTTTCTAAAAATAGATTGTTATTGTCGTGTGATTTCGATGTGTGTTTGTGTTATGATTGTCCAAGCATTTCAATAAATCACTTTTAACAGTGGGTTGAAAAATTAAAGAAAAGTGTAAACATTAATTGATGTTGTGTGTCGTGATTACGCAACTAAGGCACACAAGGATATTCAATGTTCAGATACATTTTTTCTAATTTTTCAAAATACGTACACGGTTGTGACACGCATTAGAGTGGGAAATTCAAATTCGCACCAATATCACTACAATTTTACGTTCATCAACGAATTTAAACTCGGTTTGAAATGAATTCCTTTCAAGAATTTTTTAAAAAAAAAAGTCAGAAACATAGATTCACACAGTTCTACAGTTAGTCTACATCAAATAATATTTTCATCTTGTGATCGTTTAAAATCCTAAATTTTTTAAACTTTAACGTATTCTCATTGAAATTACAAGTAAATCGATGTCGTACAAAGTAAACCGATTTGTTTCGTTTGCTCCAGCATATTTACGGGCGATACTATGAGAAATCTTAAATTTAAGGAATATAGTGTTGCATACTCTAGGAAGCGTAGAATACTTTGTAGCTACTTTCTGTCACCTTGTTGTTCGTATTGGCTATGAAAAATTTATTTTTTTTTTTTCTTATTAACATATATCTTTAAAAGGCTTTAAATAAAATTTAACTTTAACTTAAATTTAAAATATATTTACTTCAACATTATGTGGATTTTAGTTAGTATCTTCTTCCTAATTTTAACTAAGTGGTCGTGATCGGGATTAGAGGGATCATATCCTTCATCCCTACAAGTACTTCGGTTGGGTTGGCAGGCCTGACAGCTTTGCAATAACTACAACTATGAACATTCAAAGGCCTTACTTGAGATTGCTTGTGAATCATTAAACAGGGAATTACCCCTGGTGTCTATTTTGGGCCAAAGATCGAAGGTTTCGTATAACCTTCTGTATTACCTTCTGTATTGGTAACAAACTTCCGAAAGTTTATTTCGAAACACATTAAATTCACTTGACTCGCATTGCAAAGACATTTTTCTCGGCTATTCCAAACTGCATTTATTTCCTTACTATTAAAAAAATCAAATTGTTTATTTTGAATTCAGTGACTTCAGTTGATTTTATATGAATTCATTGAAGACTTCAACGAACATCAAGTGAATTCATTAATTTTATTCATTCATTCATTAAGGCAATGAGTACACGAATTAATAGCTTTAAAAGAATGGTGACTTTGGTTTTTTTTTAAATCTCAGTCTTTTTAAGCAAAATGACTTCAAATAATTCCAGTAGAGATTTATGGAACTAACTTCTCAAAAAAATGAAGACTTTCTAACAGGTGCACATCCACAGAATGTGTACTACGATTGCCCTTATAAAAAAAATATTAAAAATAAAATAAAATTAAAAATAACGAGTGGACCAATTGAAAAATCGTGCTTTTAAAAATCGCTTCTCAATTCTACATCAAGAAGTAAGTCGACAGAAATTTTAAATTATAAAAATTGTAGTATTACACATTGTGCAGAAGAACAACTCCCTCTGTCATTTTTTTTTTCATTAAGAGTCCCCAATGAATTAGCCATCTGCATTTCCCCTTTTAACTTCCTACTTAAATCCAGCCTCGTCATGAATGCTCATCAGTTCACCGTCAAGCCCAATTTGGGTGATTTTTTTTAGGAAAAAAAAAACATCATTCAAAAAATTATTCTTTATTTCTTTCGTTCTTCAGGACTGCCATTAACTTTGCGAAACTTTTCATGTCCTTTTCCGGCAGTAGTCTGTCCCGGCACGACACCAACCAACTTTCCTCTAAGATGCAACGCAAGTTCTTACTTAGTGTCAATTTTTCTGAAACACCTCAAGTGTCTGCTTAACATACCGAAGAACCATGGAAAGTGACACAAAATTAACATCAAAATCCTTTTTGGCAACGCAACGTTTTAGCGTTAATGTCATACACACGCGTACTTGTGACCGCGGCCTAAGGATGATGGTCTTCCGTGCGACATGTCCAGTCCAATGAGAGTAATCCGCAGTACAGGCTAAGCTGGCAGGGGATAATTTATTTTATAAGGACCGCCAAAGTGCATTTTGCGATCTCACTCAAAGAATTACAAGTAAAATATTCAACCGAACCTAATATCCTGAAGCCCTTAAGCTCTGCGGATTATCATCTCAATCCGTGGCAGTTTTTCACTTTTTCTATTTTGCTTAAATACGAGGAAATCTTTTTCGCCTTTGAATGCATTTTGTAATTTTCTTCAAGAAGTATTAACAGGATTTGCTTCGTACCCAGGAAGCGCGTCTCCTTATCGTACGTCTTCGTCCTTATGAGAGTGGAGTGTAGGACGCTTGTTATTTCGTTCTATTTACATAATAGTGCGATTCGTTGAGCAAAGTTGTCTAATTTCCTGCGAGCACATGAGAGTAGGGCTGAGCTGTTGTAGGAAGCTCGTCTGGAAAGGTGTTTCATTGAACAAGCAACAGAGCCATTTCAATATTGCCAAGGATTACAAATTCAAATTAATGCAAAAAAGAGATACGCTTTGATTAAACATAGCGAGCTTTATTTAAGAGTTGGACAAGAATTATTGTGCTGTCGATTTCTGGGGTGGTTTCGTTTCAAAAATTAATTGACGATTCTAGTAATGCATGCCTTGCCCTTCACGTCCGTTTCATCATTCGGAGAGTTGTTCGCGAAAGGCCGTACTTCTTGCGTCTATCTGAACACACTTCGTTCGAAAATGAGAGTAAAGGAATCGGTGGACAGTCACACTCGTTGTCTCAAAGGATTCCGTTAAATCTTAGCCGTATGACTAGCAGCCGGCGATCAAACTTTCGCATATGATAGGAGATATGGACAGAAGTATGAGTACGTAAATGATTCGTGCAGACTCTTACATGATTGTAATTTCATTCAGGCTGACGTCTTTGGAACTAACATCTTCTAAGGCCCATGCTAAGCCATTTTCTATTCAACAGTATCCGTACATCCAATCCCAACTAACTCAACATTCTCGACAGTTAAACTCACTTTCTCAGCCTAAAGAAGGCTCAGCACCAACTGAGTCCCCAAACAAAGTTTCCGTCTTCATTCCATTTAATTCCAAATCTTTGAACTAATTCAAGAATGCAATCATGTCGAACACCTGCTGGGACAAAGCATAACATTCGGCACCTTACAAATTTTGTCCAGCTTAGTACAAATATTTATTCCAAAAACGACCCCTTGGTGGATATCCAATAATCGGTGCAAATTAAAGCCAATTCGGTGTGCCAAAACTACTGGGATAAAAAAAAAACAATCATCATGATCTCTGATACAAAACGCTACACTCCGAGCCAAATGTTGGATAAACGGTTTTGAGTACTTTATAAGAAAAATTCTTCTTCGGATTCATAGTCCAGTCTGCGAGATGGACAAGTGGAGAGAAAACACAATCCCGAACTCAATGACGTTTTGAAAAGGTATGGATCGGGACCGGAAGGCAGTAAAATCTGTCAACTATAACGGTTCGACCGTCAAACGAATTGACAAGAATGCTCCAAAAGTGTTTTCGAATCCAAGTTTCATGGCTAACGAAAAAGTTAATATCCTTAGCTTCAAAGAAATCGCACTCAAATCAGAAAAGCTTGGTCCAACCAACAAAAGCAGCGGGACCGTAAAAATGGAAAGCAGCTTCAGCTCAAGCTCAGATTCTCCAAGAGTCAAGCATAGCACACAAGAAACTGTGGGGAATTTTTTAAGATTTTGTTTGAAAATACTTAAGGATCCATGGTGTCCTCCTATTTTTGTTTTCCATCGCAAACGCAACCGAGTGGCTCGATGGAGGTTCGAGTAGTTCCACGTTCAAGCCCAAGGGCCCTCAGACAATTTGTTTTTTTTTGGTCGATTCAAAAAAAATAACGTTCTACCAAATGTGTTAGCTGGGCTAAGCTCCGTGGGTGGCAAGGAGAATGGTAAGCGTGGGTCAAGTTATGATGATCACGGATCGTGTGATCGAATAACTCACCATCGAACAGGTTGGAAATTGGGTGCGTTAGTGAAAAGAAACTGGGCAGTATAAAGAAATAAAAGAAAAAAATAGTACTTTAAAAAAAAAAATCGAATCCGCGTGTGGCGAATCCAAAAGACGAAGCGTGTTTAATTTGTTAGGAGATTTAGGAGTGAGGTTTTTTTATTTATTTTTTTTTTTTTTTTGTTAACGAGAATTATTTATTTTACGCGATTGTGACAAACTAGAAATACATCCTGGGCAGAAAATTGGGAATCGAGTGATTGAGAACCTTTGTCGAGCCGATATTGCGTGGCGGTTTTAAAATAAAATTATACCTCAGTTAAAAATAAATTAAAGTGCAGGTCCCAAGGTGTGCCCTTTTGGTTAAGAAATTAAATCTACAAACTCCCAAAAGTTTAGTCGGGAACCAGCTAACTTAAAGATATATCAGTGTCGAAAGTGAATGCAAACGATCAACGAAAAACACGAGGATTTAGTGAAGTCATCCCAAAGTGCGTACACGCCTCGACTTACCGAATTCAGCCTTGTACCTGTCCAGTTAACCGCCGTGCGATGAGAACATCAGCCAGCAGTTCCAGCGAGCGAATACCGGACGCAGCAAGTTACTAACCTAATATAAGTATTTATGTTGCTATCACCCACCCAAGTAATAGCCCAATGGGAAATTGTGTGGTATTTCTAGTGAGCTACAGCACACCTTGTGGGAAGAAAACGATAGGAGATGGCCAAGCTCTATCAACCCATTAAGGTTGGTAAAGACCTCATCGGGACCATTGATGCAGAAATCTGTCCAGTTACTCGCGTATGCGGATAATATTGACATTCAACGATACATTTGCATGAATGAAGGCAAAATGCTCTGTCAATACTTTACTATAGACACATACACAGTAGCATGCACGTAATTAGAAACGATTACAAAGCCGCATTTCTAACTTTTTCAACTCCTATCTTTCCATCCTAGGCCACTTTAAAATTATTGTTTTTTTTTTTAACAATGAATACAAATCTAATGACATAAGAGATTTTACTGACATGTGATACCGTATCGTGATACAAGTATAAAAATTGGACTATCGTTCAGTAAAAAACTGTCCTATTTTCGGATGAAACAAAGATCAATAGGATTTCATCCGATGGAAAAATATGTGTTCGCCGTCCAAAATCTAAAGAGTTCGGTCCAAAGTACGACGGCTTACACAAAAAAATGGCTTAAAGAGAATTATGTAACTTTATTGAACCGGCGGTCGTGTAGCCTTGATCTAAATTTTATTGAGCACCTCTAGCCGTATTGCAAAAGGAAGATGAGCTTCGAGAAAATCCTTAATCTCCACAATTTGTATGAAGACACACAGTATGCGAACTGTTAACTGAATCAATGCCCCGCAGATTGCAGGATGTGATTGATAATAATGGTTTTCTCATGCAGTTAAGAGCTTCGTTGAGAAATGTCTTTATTTGGCCACAAATAACAGCTGGGTGGCGAAGATGGAAGAGCGCCTGCCTTTCAATTGATTCAATTGATAGGTCCCAGGTTAGATTCCTAGAGTGGTCTAGTTTTTCGAATCTTGTCCAGTCACCATTTGCTATCGGGATCAAGTTTATGGCACCATCACTGGATTGGTCGACCAGCGGCAGTAGTCTGTCTAATGGGTGGCTTTGTTGTAGTGGTTGTTGTATCGGCTTAGTTCCTTATTCATGTTTTCAAAATAGCGGTTTGTGAAGATTGTGTGTAGATAGATGGCTCTGCTGTGAAGGCATAACACTGGCAGCGGGGTGTCTAGCTAAACCTTCCATACTTTCAAAGTTCATATAACAAACATTTGTCGGATAAAATCCTGCGAATTAGATGTAAGCAAAGAGCTCGATATCAAAATCCTCCGTCCCGTTTCGGGCTCCAACCATGGCAGTGATACAATATCTTTCAATACATAATCTTTCATTCTTCTCCTTATTCTTCCGAACGCATTATAAGAGTATTAATAACCTCTTTTGGCTCCCTGCGTGGAAGGAGTGCATAGAAGAAGGTTCGACGACGAGTTTTTCAAACTGTACAGCGATATCGAAGCAGCCTGAAGTATCCGAATGCAACGGCTAAGAAGGCTAGAAGATGTAGAGCGGATGAACATCATCGCTCCCGCCTTAAGGGTCTTCGAATCCACATCAGAGCGACAACGCGAAATAAAGAAGAGGGAAATTTAAAGTGTTCGCAACTGATGATAGCTAACTACAGATTGAACAGATTGGCTTGGGAAACTAGTTAGTCCTCTCAGGTCCTCTCTGGAAAGTAGGTAAATACCCTTCGGGCATATTTTTATGAAAAATTGTACAAATCCAATAAGTGAATGTCAAAGCACTAAAATGCCCACATCCTGTGCGGCAGATAAACTTCGACAAAAGTCCTCCTCCGAATTTCAGAAACTGTTGTTCTTTCCACCGTGCAAGTGGTTTTACATTAGTTATTCCGAAGTTTCTTTGCTAGATTCAATGAACATAAAGTCAATTTGTATGTGGGGAAAACTAAGCTGGCATTGTGCATGATCTCTTAATAAACTTAAATTCACAACTTCCAAATATATTTTTCTATTCGATTGCTTTGTATTCGTTCAGTTCGCAGTATTTTATTCACTTGTCTTTAGTTGATGAACGATTGTATGTAGCAAGTGCGATTTCTTGTGTTATCAAAAACTCGGTCATTACTTTGCTATTAGCGTTGCGAGTTCACAAAAGAGTCAATGATAAATCATTTGGATTAGCCATTATTTTAATAACTCGAACTTGTTACATTTTTTACCGTAATCATCCTTTGAAACTGACGTAGAAAAATTATTTAGGCTATTTTAACCATGAAAGAGACCTCGATCCAAGAGAAGAGAGACTTTGATGCTAAAATGAGCAACTGAAACAGAAAAGATTCGAAGTTGCAAGTTTGGCGCAAATTTGATGGCGTTCCTGCCTTGAAAAGCCGTTGGAATTAATAATGCTAGATTGAAAAAGGGAGGCCCCTAATACATACCTCTTCCTGGCAGACGAAAACAGAATATAGCAGGAAGTTATTAATGAAAAGATTTGCTGCAATCTTTGACCTAAAGTTGCGAAAGCTGCTATTCGAAAAGCATGTTTCAAATTACACCAACACCCACCTTTTACTCCACACGATGGCCGCATCAAAAAATTTGTACAACATACGCAGACATGCCCGATTATAAGAACTTTAGCTATTAACTTCCAACTCGAGGCTTTAAGGCTCAATTTGTACGAAAGTAAATACCAAATTCCAGTAAGATTTATTATTGTTCTTTAAACTAAATAAACATTCTTCATTCTTTCATATTAACTCCACACTTCTCATATTTTGTTCAAAAACATATCCACTTCCTGCACAAATCATGGCCATTCTTCAAAGCACCTCCAAATACGAGTACATTGTCTTCCTTCCGGAGGCGTTAAATGATCTTTTCATCCATTCTCTTTATGGCTATCAAATCCTCTCCTCACATAACATCAATCCTACTCTGCATTGCAGTTAGCTGGAAAATATCTCAACTAAATTCGACACCCAACCCAATTCATCATATTTTTTCCAGGACTATAGAGCCCCCGAGCGGACTTTCAAAACAGAAACAAAAACAACAAAGTACGCCATGAAGCAATAAATAAATTAAAATTTCACGCGCTTATCCTAATTTATTGCTTCCCAGAACACAAATCCCACCTCACTCCAGTGATCACCGAATTTATCGAAATATATGAGCCTTGGCAATACCCTCAGGACATCGGCATCAGCATCGGCACAAAACGGCAAAACAAGGCGAACACGAGAATTCGCCCACATTCAGATTTACATTGTGTCTTACACCTGCCATGGGTACTCAATCAAAAATGAAGAGAACCTTCCTTTCCAACATAATTTTCCCAAGGATGTTATGCTTTTTGCATAACATTGTTTCAACACAAAATAAAGTAAAAGAATCCATCCGCCTTCTGCACCAATTCCAACCACAGATTGTATCCTCGTGTACCACTTAACCCAAAAGAACAGTGAGCATTTCACTGGCATCATTCTCGTTTTGCAAAAAAAAAAAGGATGATTTGTAATTTTGAAATTGGTAACGTGGTTAACCTTTGATGTAACTTTGGCTGAGTGCAGAAACCTTTGGAAAGTAATTCCTGACAAGAGGCCGCAGGAAAGAAATTGAAAGACATGAAATGTGAAGCATGTGAGGATATTTTTTTTTTTAAGAATGGAACTGAAAGCAATTTCATTTTGTGGACAGTCGAAAAAGAGCTAGAGGACTTAAGTGGAAAATCGTTAGCTCAATACAGTAAATTGGTAAGGATCACCCAGACACATTCATATATCAGGTTGGCAACTAATTAGTTGCAGATTTTTTTTTTAGAAAATAAAAGACAAATTTTTTCATGGAACGAAATAACTTTGTTCTGTAATGTATTTATTGTCCATTTTGAGCAATGACCTTTAGCCATCTTTCAGGCATCATTACAATTCCACGTTCATAAAACTTCTGGTTTTTATCAGCAAAAAACAGAACCAGGCAAAGTTGTTTTAAGCGATTTTCAATGCACGTATGTGATACATGAAGCTTCTCTGCAATCTCACGTGTTGTACTGTGACGATCCGAATCGATTATTGCTTTTTTTGATAGATAGATATTTATTTCTTACAAATTACAATTATGTGGACATGCTACCGCACAATTTACAGTACAGAGATACGATATTCTAAATAACCTTTCAACTGAACTATTTTTACAATTTATTTTACAGTGTTCAAAATGGTAGTTTACCCGATATATTTGATTGGAAAAGTACGAGAAAAAACCACGATGTACAAAAAACACATAAAATAAATAACAAAAGTATAATAATAAAAAAAAGAGCATATAAATATCACAGGTTTAAAAAATAAAGAACAATTAATATTAATATATAAATAAATAAGAAGACAACTTAATAATTGAATTAATAAATAAGTTGACAAATTTAAAACTAAAATAAATAATTAAACTAAAAAGATAAATAAATAAATACAAACATTAATTAATAAGTTGATAAATAAATAAATAAAAACCACAATATTTAAGTTAATAAATATATAAATATAAGTAAATAGATAAACGAAATATATAAATTCCACATGAATAACATTTCGACAAGTAAATAAATTAACTCTAGGTTAATAATGAAAAATTGGACAAACATGAAATAAACATGATGAACTATGTGTGCAACTAAAGTGAAGGGTTATTGAACTGATTTATCAATGGATTATCAGGGAAATCACATCTGACCAAGAAAGTATCGGTGAGTTTTCGAACTCTGACAGAGATCAATTCAACATTGGCTTTATCATGAAGATCTGAAGTAGATTTAACATCATTTCTAATAGTTTGTTTCGAGAAATCTGCAATTTTTTTACATAACTTTTGGCAAAGCTACCCCACACATGACACCCATATAGAAATTAGGGTTGAAATATAACTTTGTGAACTATCACTTTGTTTTTATTAACTTCCCATTAGGAAGTTCTTGTAATCGGTCCGATTTTCGAAATTCAAAATTTTTACATTTCTCCACGTTTGGCGGTCCCAGTAGTCGGATTCCATCATTTTTAGAAAGATGTCTGTGTGTGTGTGTGTACGTACGTACGTACGTACGTACGTACGTTTGTGCGGATTCTTTCGTACAGCCTAACTCGAGAACAAATCAAGCTATCGAAGCCAAATTGGTTTCATTCGAAGCGTGTGTGCATAAAGATCACCTGAAAAGCTTTTGGTTAAATTTCACAGGGTGGTTTGAATTTTATGACGAAAAAACTGTCAAAAAAAGGGACATTTTCACTTCTTCAATTAAAATCAATTTAGTTTTCCAATAAAAAAAGTTCAAAATTGATTAAATTTATAGTTTACAGCTACCTTATCAGATGAAAAAATATGCATAAATATATACACTGCCGTTCATAAGTTTCCGGACAAATTCATATAATTTATTTTTTTTTGTTCAATTTTAATGCCAAAAGTTTCATCAATAGTAGGTTTATTTAGCCAATTGACGAAAGTAAGTAAATTACTAACTATAGAGGCTGCCAAAAAGACTAAAACAGTATTTAGTTGAGGCCATTTCATACATTGATGTGCCCCTTTCTCTATTTCCTGATCCAAATTTCCACGGAAGTTCTTTGAAAATTGTTTCAGAAATGTGAATCCTGTAAGTCTTTCCCATTTTTCAAGACTCAGAGTGACGTCTGCAACACTGACACATGAAAATATCCTTAGAAAATAATGGAGCCGCCAGTTTTTTTGTTCAAAACCTGCTCGGCTGTAGCTTGACGCTTTATAGTTATAATATATTAGCAAAAAGAAGCTCATGGCGCAAATCACATGAGACAATTGAATTTAAAGCAAAAGCATCGAGAGAAACCTAAATGACAAAGTTAAAACACATAGATAGCACTGCATTACTCGTATATTGCAAGGAAGACCATAACATCCGATTTAGTTTGTTTTCCACTGTTCTGGTTTCTTATCGTGAATCCAATCCTAGAGGTCTTTCCAGAAATTGATACAGAGATAAAAAAAAATCTCTCGGAATCGGCGTGGAAAATCCTATCAAAATCTGCAAAGAAAACTGGACTGAATGTGATCCTCTTCAAGCCATTTATTTACCGGACAGAAAAAGATCCTTTGCTGAGCAGTTATCAGCTCGGAAGGAAGAGGTGGTGGAAATCTCTGGATTGAAACTATGTACTTTTGAACCCTTTCAAAAAGGACATGAAGTTAATCACGTCTTAAAATTCCGAGCAGTGGTAAATATCTTCCAAAGAAATTTGATTGATCAAAAATAAATAATTCCAAAAATACATGAAGTTAAGATAAGCAGTTGGTCCTCAAACTTTTAAAATATGAATCCCTATAAACAGAGTTCTCACAAAATTTAATCCTTTTGAAACTAAGCTATACAATATTTGATAATTCTGGCTGTCTGATTTATAACACTTTATTGAAGAAGTTGAAAAACAACTGCCGAAAGCAAATACAAATTCAACTTCCAATGTTAAAGTTGTTTTTATGAAATCGATTCTCGCAACTCTAAATTTAAAATATCTTATTTTCACGTTGAGTTGGATACTCTTTGAGGGATGACGGGCTAAGATTTTGGGTCGTTGGTCCTATATTACAGTCGAAGGTGCTTTCATTAAGTCGTTTAATGCAAGCCATGGACAGCCAGCAAATACAATTATCTCAAGGTTATACACCCCAAACCGAAGCCTGCAAAATTCGAAATGGAAATATCATAGTAGAATTGCAGTCTGCAGCTGAGGACATGGAAGAACCAACAATGCCATCTACCTGACCTAGATTTGGCATCCCTACCAAGGTCGTACTTTTGTGCAGGATGGCGATTTAGGTCACCGCCATCCTGCATAAATTGATGTCGGCAAAGACGTCACCGACCCACTTGATGTCAAACAACGTTTTAGATAAGGTGATACACTGTCTTGCGATTTCTTCAACATCATACTTTGGACAATAGTGCAAAAGAACCTTGTCAACAAAACAGGGCAAAAAGATGCATATGCTGCCATCAAGAAAAACCAAATCCGACGTCTGGGTCAGAACGTTACCATAGACAGCTATAACTTTGAGGTAGTTAGGGCTTTATCTATCTTGGCTCCGCTGTAAAAACAGATAATAACACCAGCGCTGAGATCAAATGGAGAATACCTCTGGTTAAGAAAGCTAAGCCCTCTCTCGAAAAACTGAAGCATTGCTCTATAAGACCCATATCATACCCGCCCTAATATAAAGTGCAGAAGCATGTACACTTTCAAAAGCGGATGAAGGCCCCTTAGGTTGTTCCGAGAGAAAAGTGTAATATTTTGTCCCATCTGCATTGACTGTGAGTGCAGGAGAAGATTCAACAACGAACTGTATGCTAGGAGTTGTACAGCGACATCGACTTAGCCAAAAGGATAAAATACCATGCCACGCGGACTGTAACGCCACCTCAAGTTAGTAATTAAATGATTAAAAAAAGTCCAACCAACTATCATTGAAAAAAAAAACGGTAAAAATTATTTAAAAGTATATAAAGTTATTTCTGCAGTAAAACTAAAAATCTAATTTTCTTTTATTAGAAATGTAACTCAGTCAGAAAAAAAGTATTTCCAAATTGAAATATGTTAATCTATCAATGTTAAATACGTAATTCGTATTTTAAATGATCCAAAAATTCCTCAAAGGCAGCTTAAAATATATGTATCTGATCTTTTTGTTTGCAATGCATTTGTTTAGGGAATGAATGATGTTATCATAAGGAAAATGAAATTTTTTATCGAGATGGGAAGTTCATGGTATGGGCAGACCTACTCGCACCCAAACCAATTTTTTGATAGTTGTGATTTTCTGTTTATTAACGGATACAACTTTTTTATAGCTATATTAATTTTTTTTTTTATTATATTTGAGGTATGTGCATTAGACGTTAATTTTGATTCTAAATATATGCCTAGATATTTGATGGAGGATTCCCATTTGATTTGCGTTCCATGTAATATTAAATGGTTCTATGGAAGAAATCAAGGTATTCTTTTGCTAGAGAAGAAGATGGCTTGCGTCTTTTCCGCATTTATTTTAATTTTCCACTTTTTGTAATATTTTTCAACGATATTGATCGCATGATTAAGTATCGTCTCGATATTGAGACCGATTTCTTTCGATGCAAATATCGCAATATCATCAGCGTACCTTGCCGATGCATAGCCTGACAGTTTTGGGAAATCCGACGTGAACAAATTATAACGATCTGGGGAAAGAACTGCACCTTGGGGGAGGCCGTCATAAAAGTCGATTATTGCTTTGATTTGTTGGTGAGATGGGGCTTCGAACCTGGGATAGGATGTTGGTCCTCTCTAACCTCGACTAGTGTAGCTCATATGAAAACTTGTCCTGCTCGTTCTAAACCTGATTATTCAGAGCCAATGAGCATCGATCTGCGATAATAAAGGCGGTGAGATAATACTATCACAAACAGGGAATCGTCCGATTAGTAATTTTTGGTTTTGGTTATTGTTTTGCGCAAGCTTGTCAGTCAAGCGTTTTCTTTTTGAAAATGTTAGAATGGACTCGCAACCCTTCGTAAGAGCGAAATTTCACGGTCTAGGGAAATCTTTACTTCTCTGTGAGGAAGTGGCGGCCTCGAAGGGGCCGGATACAGTTTTCAAAACAGAACACAAATTTAAATCGGCCGGTTAACCTTAGCTTTGGTTTTCCTCGAAGCAGGTGGCTGTGTCATAACCCATGATTTTGAAGTGAATTTTTTCCTAAAAATTTTCTTTACCCCAAATGACCAGCTGAAAAAATTCTTCTTTATTTATTTTAATTTGATATCCAAAAATTGCAATTATATAAAAACACAAATCCATTATTTTTCATGATTTTCAGACTCGTTTTTCGAAAAGCCTGATTTTCACCCAAAATGACCTGCTTACAAAAGTCTTTTTTTAATTTGTTTTAAGTCAAAATATGAACAATCCAATCAAAAATTAAAGTCAAAAATCAAGTTTTTTTGTCCAAAAATGTTCATCCATGATTTTCAGACTCGTTTTTCCATAAACCTTGAGTTTATAATATAGTCTATGATTTTGGAGTTTCATACCCGTTTTTCCACCTCAAATGATCTGCTGAAGTTCACCAAAACGATATTTAACTAATATCTGATCGTTAAATAATTTTGGTGATAAAAATGCAATTCAAAATCATGGGCTTTTGCCCAGACATGTATATACTTGTTTAGTTAGGCTTGCTTAAGGTAGGTGTCTAGTCTAGATAGAGATAAATTAGCTCATTTTCAAAAAAATTTTTCTCGGCTTCTTTGCTAGATAAAAGAATACATTTTCAACCAGGACATTAGGCAAAGTCGAGGCTGCAGAAATAAAAAATGTCTCCATGGCGGACAGTTAATCTCCGGATCTGCGAGTCTGAAACAAAAACAAAAAACGTAATTTTAAAGAGAAAGGCTTGTCACGTGGTAATTCACCACCGTTTGACAAAATCGATAGTATAAAAAAATGGCAACTTTGGAACAATATTGTTCAAAAGTTGACCTATTTTTGCACCGTTCACGTCCTGTAAATTTTGGTATTGTGAATTGTTTTCTTTTGATGTGGTGAATTACCACAAAAAAACACCTTAATAAAGGATCGTACAAAATTTTATCAAAATCGATTGAGCGGTTTCGGAGATTATCTGTCCGCCAGTTGAAAAAATTGATTTCGAGGAATACGCTTTTTAAGTTTTCTATACAGAGGCATTTTCGAATTGGATTTCTTCGGTACACTGTCGAAATCACACTTAAACCTTAAAAATAGAACCGACTGTGTTAAATAAGACCATTGCAGGTATACGTAAACAAAAGAAACCTGAATTTTCGGAGTAGAGATTCACAGCTGGTGCTCGAGGCTCTAGCTGCCAACCGCGCGCTCCCACTCGTCCCGACACAAAACGCTGTAACTTATAGCGTATTTCGTCACCAAGTTTAGAGAGGTGATTATTGAAACTACAAGACGTTGGAAAATGAAAAAAAGGTCGATTTTTTTTTTAACGAACACGCGCGTACATGGGGCTATGACTACCCTAAAAATGTTAGTACAAATTAAAATATTCTTTTCGAATATTCTTTTAAAAAAAATTATCTTTATTTTCCAAAGTCGAACAACAGACTAACTCAAATCTAAGAGAAGAGTGTACTTGTAAACTAATGCGGCTATGGGAGCGTGGAAAGAATATGGGACGTGACGGAATGCGGGTTTCATTATCTGGGGATGGATGCAGGTGCACTTGTTCTGTTCATGTGCACGCTGCATGTAGGGATCAGATGACCGCTCGTGTACTGGATATGGGACGCGAGTAAACTAGCTAGCGTGTCGTTAGCTTACATAACGCGAGTGGAAGGGATCAGGGAGGAAATAGGGATAAGTACTGATGCACTTTGTTTTTGAGTTTCTGCAGATTGTAATGAGTCGGAAATACCGAGCGTGGAAGAGCGTTCCACATTCGTGCAGCTAATAAACGAGTCTCTATACTTGACTGTACGAGCGAAGTTGGGATTGAGGGTGAACTGATGAGCATTCCTGGCGAGACAGGTGTTGCGGTGAAAGTGATAAGGGGGTGGAATGAAGCTGGCTAATTCGCCAGAGCACTGCTTATGGTAGAAGCGGTCAAATATGGTTAGACAGGAGACGTTACGACGACGGTGAAGAGAATCAATTTACTTTGTAATATTTTTGTCACCTTTGAGTTTTAACGCTCGATTTTGAATTCTATCAAGCAGGCTAAAGATGGTCTTTGGAGCGCCTGCCCACAGGAGAACCTTTTATTCTTCGAAACTTTAAATGGTTTCCAAACCAAGAGCGACAAAAAGCTGATGCAGTAAGTTTAAAGGAGAAAGCTTAAAGTAGTTGAGTAAAACTTGTATTAACACAGGACTGTAAATCTGTCAAACTCACAATTTTTTTTTTAACTCAAATCAAAGATCTTCCAAGAACCAGTTGTGCTCCTATCCCAGTGAATCAATCAAAATTGGGACTATATTTTTTAATCCAACAACTCTACAAATACAACGACCGGATCCTTCTTAATTCAAAACCTTGAAGCCTAATATTGCAAATTGTCGTTAAATGTACACAAAAATTTATGTGACATGAATCTAACTTCATTTGTGCATTATTTCAAGTCCAACTTTCACCAGAAGCACTCATCAATGCACCACCGCTACTTAATCATTTCTAATCCCTTAATATTCCAATCGATTAATAGCGATAAATAAACCAGGACCTTCCCAGGAATCAACTTCCATATCCAACATTGCACAGTGTTGTGCAATAAATTTAAGAGCATTTCACTCCTCTCTTACGATGCTGGTGTATCGAGACGACGAACCGTATTTCTCGCCTTTGGTTGGCTTTTCTATTATGGACAACCTGCAGCTGAGATCCATTTCTGAAATGGAATTTATTACCACACCAATGAACTCTGGATACACAACAAACGGCCAAATACACCCAAACGATATTGAAAATGCAGATTACGTATACCCCCCATCCGAAACAAGATTTCCGCTGGTCTCGTGTCGGTCCGATTGAATTTCATCTTGAAAACCATGTCCTCCTCCCTCAAACGAATAACTTTTCATTTTCACACCCTTTCACTAAACTCACAGATACACTTTGTTTTTGTATCCCAATCGTCTGCTGGCAGTGTTATCGAATTAGCGTCGAAATTTACTGGCTCACATTTGCAGCGTCCGTCTAGGCTCTTACATCCTTTAGATGGTCCTAATGAAATGATGAGTCCACATTAATTTTTATTTACATCTACGAGTATGTATCTTTTGGATTGGCATTCTTGGGGCCCCCTGTGGCTCGAGGTAAAATCCTTTCAAATTGGACTCCCACAAGATGCCAATGGAAGGATATTTTCACTGATTGTTGGCCTAAATTGGCAAAGATAACAACTGGCCCATGTCTTGTTAGTTCTCGTACACGGGAAAAGTGCTTCTTGCAGGCATTTCGTATGCCAGACGAGTTCTCGAGTCCGATTATGTTTTTTTTTTGTCTTTTTTTGTGCACGAGCCTAATGCAAGCAAACGTATCTATTTGCTGCTAGTTATGTGATGTTTTCAACGGAGCAATCCTTTTATCCTTGGTATGTTGGTATGTTGGGTGGACATCTTGGAATATGTGTAGAACAGCAGAGGACATAAGAAACTACTTTGAATAGCCTTGTTATTACAGACCAGCTTCATGAGAAGCATTGGCTACAGAAAAGGATAAAGTTTTGTTGCTTAAAAAAGGGTCAAAGCATTCAAATTTGAGGTGAAGTTATCAAAAATATAGTTTTTTTTTTATTTCAAATCTTTTTTTTCCAAAATCTATTTTTCCGGTTTTTAACGGTTCGTATATGCATACTTGAAGCGATCTGAGGAACAGCTGGACCTATGTATGTCGAACCAGTTTGAGCTTCGTAAAAAATAATTCACTCAGATCATGAAAAGGGAAAAATTTGCCACGGTATCATTTATTCATATTTCGAAAATGTATTCAACCGGACCAGCACTCGAAGGGTTCCGTACCACCGTACAATATGAACCACTACATATATTTTAATTTCAAATTTCTCTAAGACTATTTCTTTGCGTTGAGATGCAATTCTTAAAAAAACACGTGTTCTGTATGGAGACACCACTTTATTGACTTTATTACATATTGTTATAACGAACATAGCAGAACACAGTCAGTGAATATATCAATTGTGTTTCTAGTATGGTTCAGTAGAAAAGTCTCTGCGACAGGCAGACGGACGGGCGGAAAGCGGCAATCTTTAGATACGGAACCCTTTAAAGGAAATTCAGAATCAGAACTCAAGGAAATTTACGCAATGTGCTTAATTATTCAGTCTGTTAAACAAAAATCTATCTTTTTTGGAGAATGTGAGCCTGAGCGTAAGTTACAACACTTCGTTCGGAATGGCTTTTAATCGCACATCATTCACACCGTTCTCTAGTGCCCAGAGATCACATTTGTACGTTTTCCTTCATAAGCTCTCCTTGCAGATAAGACCGAATATAACGCAGATGATTATTCCCTCGAAAATCCCTAAAATCTTTTCTACTGTCAGGTTTTTCGTTCAAAATTTGGCTTCGTAAAGAAGAACTGACAAGGTAAACATTGCGTTAAGCATGATTTTCGATTGCCTTAGATGAATCTTCATGAGGTCTCCACCAATGTGTTCGTTGTTGAATTGATTTTTGTCCCGATATATTCAAATAAACTTCTTGGCCGCCTCAAGGTTCAAACTGTCGATTGTGTTGATTTATTTCAGCTGCGGAACTATAATTTTTTGTCAACGTATATTTTACTTTACCCTTACTTAAAATCAAATTTTCTCGCCTCTTCTTTAATGGGCGCAGTGTGAAAAAATTGGTCTACTGACGCGAATTTCTTAAAGATTTCCTTCACAATGACGGAGGCGCTTGTTTTGTAGCCTGTAGTAGATGCCATCTGGTATTTGGCAAGTGATTTCCCAAATTCAAAGAAAAATGGCCAAGTGAAAATTTAATCTCACACGAAGGGGTTCCGCGCCTCCTCAGAGTTCGCAACAATAGATTTCTTTAATTTTCTATTTCTCAAAGCATCGCTTTTATATAAGTACGAGTAAGCCAGAAAAAGTAAAAGATCTACATCCACTTCCAAAAACAATAATAGCTTCCAGATGGGAAACTAAAAAGTTTAAAAAAACAAGGATTAAAAACGATCTCAAAATTAAAAGATTTAAGTGGTTATTTGGAGCCTTTGGGAACGGAACCCTAAAAAGCATTTGAAGAGAAAAAGATACTATCCACAATATTCCTGCATGTATCACAAGCATTCTATAAAGTGGGGCATAAAGGACTAATCCAAAAGCTCAAAAAATCTGCCAAGGCAGTTCTCACAGATTGTAGAGTCTTTTATAACTGGAAGATATTTGTGTCGTGTATTATACCCTGTGTTCAATCCCATTTCCCTCGTTAAATGGAAACAATGAGAATCTTATCTCATTTAAGTACCTGCAAATGACTGAATATATGAAGATTATTTTATTCTCTTGTAATAAAAAATTATTCTTATTTTTTGGGAAAATGAATAATTGCATCTTAAAGGTTCAGACTTAAAAATCACAATATCCTAAGGTTATTTAATTATTGAATTCGTTACAATTTTATATATAATTTTATTTTAAACTTCAGCGCAAAGGAAAACCCGATGAGGAAATATCGGTACCGGAAACTTCAACATCCGCTGCAGAAGCATATGCTAGTTCTATACCCAATCCGGTTTCAATGACAATGAGTCGAATACGCAAACGAAAAATGTAAGACGCTTGCGCTTCAATAAATTTAACGATTTATGGCTCAAAGAACCGGGCTTCATAAGTTGGTTACGGAAAGATAGCAACAAGAAAGATGGAAATGAATTGGCTGCCTCTTTAGTCTGTTCGGTGTCAATCATAGTACACAGTGAAGATTTATGTCTAGATATGGTTGAAGTTTCAGCAGGAACTACATCTGCATCTGCATTTTCTTGTACCCATTATTCAAACCAAATTTGTAAAAAATATTTCTATTGAGGTAAAAGTTAAAAATAATAAAACTATTAAAATTGTTTGTGTGTATTTTCTTGGCAGTCGTTTTACCCCTTTAAACGAATTTGCTTTTAAAACGAGAATTAATAAAGCTCTTTTGTCTTAATAAAGATTTTTTGATTGGTGATGACCTAAATTGCAGCAAGCATACCGACAACGATTTCTATATTTCTATCTCGTACCATATTCAACAACTGCATAACGAAAAGTGGAACTAAACGAGGTTTACAAGAGCAAAATAATAAATTACAAAAGCACGAAGCTGTTTTTTTTAAAGTTGGAACCAAAGACGTGTCCTTATAAGTGTTTTGGAAAAATCAAATGCGCTCGCATTGGTTTAACTGTATAATCATGCTGCCTCACGGAATTTAGGTGACCCAACTACAAATGCAATTGTAAAGAAGATGTTGAGTTAGTTGTTGGTGAATTAAAAGTAGTAAAAAAGTCAGGGGGTCTTGATCGCATAAAAAACATATATATAGATTAACGAACTTACGGCACGAGTACATTTATTGTAAATGCTTGTCTAAAAATGCAGTTTTTTCGTAAGACTTGGATGACCGCTTTGGTAGTATAAATTTTGAAAGCCGGTAAGCCTCCCATGGATCCAAGTAGCTATAGACTCATTAGTTAATTGAACAAAATAAGCAAAATCTACGAACAAATTCTAAAGGAAAAAATATTGAAAATAGTCGTAGACAGACACGTACTCCCAATCCTCGAAAATTTTTTTCGATTTTCGGTTTTCGGTACGACCATCAGTGCTTCCTGCGATTTTTCTATTACTTAGTTTCGGCTGCTGGGCGACGGTGCGTTATCATGGTGCAAAATCCACGAGTTTTCTGCTCACAATTCTGGTCTCTTTCGGCGAATTGCTTCACGCAAACGTCTCATAACGCCCAGATATTCATGATGCACTACACCGTTGCAATCCACGAAAACTTTTGCCTTCTTTTTTGCATGAAATTGAGGTCTTTTGGCACCAACTTTGCTGCTACAAAACGGAAACCCAAATCATTAACCACAATGTTTGGACGGATCCATAGGCAATGTTCAAGTCCTACGCTTTCTCTCTGATTGTTAATTTTTGGCCAACGGTTATCGACCAACATTTCTTTTACTTTTTCAATGTTTTTCTTTAGGGTATCGTTGCCGAAACACTTTACCAATATTTCCAATTTTCGAGCACCTTGATCTTTTATGGGTGTAGCACCAAGATCATTACGCAAAATACGCCATAATGTGATCTAAAAGATGCCTAATTCTTGAGAACGCCGTAGAATTGACTAATTTGGATCGTTTGCTACGGACGCCTAACGGTAGCGATATTTTCGACCAACCCGTTGTTTCACTGACATGGCAACATCACAAAACGAATATGTAGACTCAAATTTTTGCACTAAACTTGTTATTGCCTGTCAACTAGACCGAGAATTACGACCGAAAATTGGAGTTAACGCTCACCGACTCCGAATTTCGGTAGAAAATTTTTATAATTTGCAGACGTTGCTTGTTCGTGTACTTTACCATGATAAAAATGTTAAGTTTACTGGATAAATTGACAATGACAGTTCGATGATTAGTGAAAAGGTGCGTTCACAGATTAAAATTAAAGTTGTCAGGCCCTTTTGGAAAACTTGGACTCCATGGCAATTGGAGTCTAAAAAGCCATCCAAATTGTGGTATATCTACAGCGACCCTTCTGAAGGGTTGGAATAAAAAAACAATGTTACGTAACGTGTAGTTCAAACTACGAATTTTTCAGTATATTTTTAAAGGTAACTTTCGCCTGAAAGAAACAGCAGTCATTTGCAAGTCACTATAATACATTTGGGCGGAGTATAAAACAGATGGCGCCTGCTCATGCTCTTGAACACATCTTCCATCCATCAGTAATGATCTGCACAGAATGCCAGGTGACCAGTCTCAAATAAGCTATAACGTAGCTTTTTGACATTGACCCAAAGTCTACTTCAAAGCTCATATTTTTAAGTGTAACAATACATAAAAAATGCTTATATTTGGTCAGTAAAATACACGCCAAGCATCTACACCCATACTTGAATGAAGTTCATCCTTTTATGAATAACACAAAAAAGTAATTTTGCAATTATTGCACATATTCCCTTAAAATCCTTCTATGATTTAAAGTTAGCATCTCTCTCCTCGAAAACAATTCTATCGATTGTTGATAAGGCTTTCCGCCGCACAGCGCGCCTTCGAGTAAGCATGTTTCTGAATACACTTGAACTTTTTGTTTTCCAAATGCCACCCCATGAAACGAGCTCCTATTAAATTGATCCCCCTTTCCATCGTCCTGTGTATACGTACGTTATATCTAAATGATGACTGTCAACTTTGCCTTAACGTGTTCTTTTGTTTTTGTTATAATTAAAAAAGTTTCCCGCTTCGAAGTAACTTAAGTCGATATCGAAAAAGTGTTTGACAGAAGTTGTCATTAAAAGTATTCCAACCGAAGCGTAGTCGTCGTCGTCGGAAGGAAGGAAGTTAAACGTGTATAGGGATGGTCTTGATTCTTGTAAATTGTTTAATTGGATTGACATGGGATTACAACTTATGACATATGCATATCGATTTATGTAAATTTATGTAAGTCGAAGGTATGGATGCACTTTGATGTTTCGAAAAAAAGTTTTCTCATAAGAAGATTAATGCTAACGAAGAGGATTAGAAGAAATAATCCTCTTAGGGGGTTTTGTGACAACCCTTTAATGTATCCTCCACAGACCGAAAGATTATTTCGATTTCGATTGGAGATGGAAAATTGGAAATCAAGGGTAAGTGCCTTTAAATATAATCATCAAATTAGATGAAAGTTCAAAACCGACTAATAATTTGACCCTGGGACCTTTGCGGATTTGAAGCATTTTAGTATGGATTGAAAAATCTTGAAAGTATGGCTTAAGTGAAGCTAATGCATTCAGAACTCCAAGAACTCGAAAGAGATAGAAAAGTAACCACTCCATCCAAAAGGAGTGAAACTTTGGTGCAATTTTTGGACTTGTTGTGTCAAGCCATATTTTTATGAAAAATTATGCGTCCGTTTCAGAAACCTGATTGCGTCACCGAACCATGTTAAGTGTCTCTTTTTGCCTGAAAAAGATGCTATGGACTTGAAGGCTACTTATTTTCAACGGGACATATCAAAAAGCTTGTGAAAAAAGGCTCCATAGCATGAAAAATTTCCTAAATGTGTGATTTAAATTAGCGCCCTTGATGGTGGGTGCTGTTAATCACAATTTGACCTTTTTCCTTTTAGTCTCAGCGATTGCTTCGATTACGACTCACAAAAAACATCCGCATTTGTTGTAATATTTTGCATTTTTTTATTAAATCGAATAACTTAGTGGTAGTAGTTGATCTCTTTAAGATGAGTTGGACGATTCAATTCTCCTAAAACAGGTTAAATTGTTGATTATTCGCTTCAAAGGGCGCCCCTGGACAACAAGAAATTGCTGAATGGCGAACTTATGGTTTCTGCGAACCAACCCGCTCAGACGATGGTTGTACGATGGATTTACCATCCTTATTTATTTATTTATTTTTTCATACAACGCTTGCACAGGCTTAAGATCAAGGTAACATGTGTTACTGCTACTATGTGAAAAAAAAATTAAAAATATGAAAGTATTTACAGGTTAAGAGAGTTGACTCTCATGAAGGGTTCCGCGCCTTCTTAGAGTATGCAACACCATATTTTTTTAATTTAGGATTTAAATTACGAGTAAGCCAGACAAAGTTTAATCTCTGTAAAGGTTTACTTGTAATTCCAATAAGCAAGAGAACTCCCAGATGGGAAATCAAAAAAGTTTTAAAAATAAGGATTTAAAATGATCGCAAGATTAAACGATTATTTTATGTGGACTAACTGTAGAAATGTGTGAAGCTATGATTCCGACGTAAAAAATGTAGTGGTGTTTATGCGAATTCCAATTACCTACCCCAACGCGTATCACATTCGCGTACGTGTTTTGCTATTGAACTAACGATATTGATTTTAATGTTATTTTCTTGAAAATACATATTTAAAGACAAGTGTATCATGTGATTCTAGAACGCGTTTAAGTTATAGTTGTCAACGCATTCAAGAAATCGCTCTAAAGAAGATATGGGGGAAATTTGAAGACATTCAATGTTTACATTTTTTTTCACCGTCTGTTTAAAGTTATTTTTTTTGAAATGCTGTGGCAATAAGAACTCAAACACATAAAAATCACATGAAATTGTTTTTTAATAATATAATTTTTTCGGATTGAAAAAAAAGCTGCCACGATATGCCACTGCATTTGGTTGCGTAGAAAACTATACAACATACAATT
The DNA here is from genome assembly GCA_963555765.1 of Orthonevra nobilis. Classification (NCBI taxonomy): domain Eukaryota; kingdom Metazoa; phylum Arthropoda; class Insecta; order Diptera; family Syrphidae; genus Orthonevra; species Orthonevra nobilis. The sequence continues at coordinate 129,113 of CAUVXE010000216.1, forward strand.
CGCAATAATTCCACAACATTTTGATATTTGTTCCACAAGTTGCAACATGTTTTTTTGTTAATTTTGGAATTCAAGTTGTTGCATTGTATTGGATGGACAAAAAAATTGCATACTTTAAACAGTTGGTATATTGCTCGATGAAACTCATTGCCTAATCTTAAGTGTCCAAATTAGTTGCATATTTATGAAACACTTACATTGTATGGTGACCCGCATTTATTTTTAACTTTATATCGTTATTGATGTTTGTTGTAGTAGTGGCAATAGCAGTACACCTTGCAAGTGTCTCCCTTAAACGGCTAAGGAAAAACAGCTCTGTGACAGACGGACGAACGGAGAGTGTAGGCCGTTCCGTTCCTTTGAACTCTTTCGGAATGGGACCCTAAAAACAGAAAAGAATCGAAGCAGTCCGAGAGTTAAGGGATAACGAAGAGTCCGGCTGGGCTACAAAAAGGACACCCGATCCCTCTGTTATTGTGAAGGTAATCTTGTCGGCAGTAGGGAAGAAATTTTCAATATATTTAAGCAGCATTTTTAACAGCAGCTAAACGATAAATGATCAAACCATAGTGATAGGGTGAGAAAAAATACCCTTTTCCAGCCAACAAAGTTGGTGTGTCCATTTGCTTGAAAATAGCAAAGCTTCGGGTCCAGATAGTCTGCAAGCAGATGTTTTCGAATATTGCGGAGGCGTTTTGGCAGGTAGAATGCACCAGATCTTCTGTCAGGCTTCCCATCTAAAAAGAAACGATTTAACAACTTTTTCATTCCATCATTCCTTTCCTGCTTTAGGTAAGGAAGAGATTTCTATCTAGTGTCTTCTTAAGTCTTTTTAGAACACACACACCAATCAATACTTAAGCACTGACAAGTCAAAAAGTTCCGAAAAAAACAACAAATTTCTTTGCTTTTGTGACCGCATTTATTGCACCGAAATATACAAAGCGATGACTGAAATCGGGACCTGGGGAAGACCGATCCGGTTATGTCGAACAACATTAGAGGAGACTTTTCGGAAAACGAGAACAAGACAAGAATAAACCTTAGATAATATCACGGCTACAGATCTTAAAAACTTTTCAAGTGTCTAAGTGCCTACAGTCACATAATTGGTGAACAATTCATTGAAGGAAAGTCAATTTCCGAAGAGACTTAAAATTGCCATTGTACACATTGTACGACCTATCTACAATTCCGGTTAGAAAGACGAAGTGTCGAATTATTGCTCTATGGGCTATAGTCCAGCAGAATTAAGCAAGAAAGCCTCGGATTTCATATTTCTGTATTTTTGACAATAAGAGGTTCTCAGAGCTAAAATTTCAACTTTGTGTTCATTTCGTGATGCTTGTGACTGTCAATATAATAGAAATCGTAATTTGCGAATTTGAGAAAAAAATGCATTTTGAAACCATGGGCTATAGTCCAGCAGAATTAAGCAAAAAAGCCTCGGAGTTCATATATCTGTATTTTTGACAATAAGAGGTTCCCAAAGCTAAATTTTCAAATTTGTGTACATTTCGTAATGCTTGTGACTGTCCATGGGCTATAGTCCAGCAGAATTAAGCAAAAAAGCCTCGGACTTCATATTTCTGTATTTTTGTTAATAAAAGGTTCTCAGAGCTTAATTTTCAAATTTGTGTTCATTTCGTAATGCTTGTGACTGTCCATGGGCTATAGTCCAGCAGAATTAAGCAAAAAAGCCTCGGACTTCATATTTCTGTATTTTTGTTAATAAAAGGTTCTCAGAGCTTAATTTTCAAATTTGTGTTCATTTCGTGATGCTTGTGACTGTCAATATAACAGAAGTCGTAATTTGCGAACTTGAGAAAAAAATGCATTTTGAAACCATGGGCTATGGTCCAGCAGAATTAAGCAAAAAAGCCTCGGACTTCATATTTCTGTATTTTTGTTAATAAAAGGTTCTGAGAGCTAAAATTTCAAATTTGTGTTTAGTTCGTGACATTTGTGACTGTCAATATAACAGAAGTCGTAATTTGCGAACTTGAGAAAAAAATGCATTTTGAAACCATGGGCTATAGTCCAGCAGAATTAAGCAAAAAAGCCTCGGACTTCATATTTCTGTATTTTTGTTAATAAAAGGTTCTCAGAGCTAAATTTTCAAATTTGTGTTTAGTTCGTGATGTTTGTGACTGTCAATATAACAGAAGTCGTAATTTGCGAATTTGAGAAAAAAGTGCATTTTGAAACCTTGGGCTATAGTCCAGCAGAATTAAGCAAAAAAGCCTCGGACTTCATATTTCTGTATTTTTGTTAATAAAAGGTTCTCAGAGTTAAAATTTCAAATTTGTGTTCATTTCGTGATGCTTGTGACTGTCAATATAACAGAAGTCGTAATTTGCGAATTTGAGAAAAAAGTGCATTTTGAAACCATGGGCTATAGTCCAGCAGAATTAAGCAAAAAAGCCTCGGATTTCATATTTCTGTATTTTTGTTAATAAAAGGTTCTCAGAGCTTAATTTTCAAATTTGTGTTTAGTTCGTGATGTTTGTGACTGTTAATATAACAGAAGTCGTAATTTGCGAATTTGAGAAAAAAATGCATTTTGAAACCATGGGCTATAGTCCAGCAGAATTAAGCAAAAAAGCCTCGGATTTCATATTTCTGTATTTTTGTTAATAAAAGGTTCTCAGAGCTAAATTTTCAAATTTGTGTTCATTTCGTGATGCTTGTGACTGTCAATAAAATAGAAGTCCTAATTTGCGAATTTGAGAAAAAAATGCATTTTGAAACCATGGGCTATAGTCCAGCAGAATTAAGCAAAAAAGCCTCGGACTTCATATTTCTGTATTTTTGTTAATAAAAGGTTCTCAGAGCTAAAATTTCAAATTTGTGTTTAGTTCGTGATGTTTGTGACTGTCAATATAACAGAAGTCGTAATTTGCGAACTTGAGAAAAAAATGCATTTTGAAACCATGGGCTATAGTCCAGCAGAATTAAGCAAAAAAGCCTCGGACTTCATATTTCTGTATTTTTGTTAATAAAAGGTTCTCAGAGCTAAAATTTCAAATTTGTGTTCATTTCGTGATGCTTGTGACTGTCAATAAAATAGAAGTCGTAATTTGCGAATTTGAGAAAAAAGTGCATTTTGAAACCATGGGCTATAGTCCAGCAGAATTAAGCAAAAAAGCCTCGGATTTCATATTTCTGTATTTTTGTTAATAAAAGGTTCTCAGAGCTAAAATTTCAAATTTGTGTTCATTTTGTGATGCTTGTGACTGTCAATAAAATAGAAGTCCTAATTTGCGAATTTGAGAAAAAAGTGCATTTTGAAACCATGGGCTATAGTCCAGCAGAATTAAGCAAAAAAGCCCCGGATTTCATATTTCTGTATTTTTGTTAATAAAAGGTTCTCAGAGCTAAATTTTCAAATTTGTGTTTAGTTCGTGATGTTTGTGACTGTCAATATAACAGAAGTCGTAATTTGCGAACTTGAGAAAAAAATGCATTTTGAAACCATGGGCTATAGTCCAGCAGAATTAAGCAAAAAAGCCTCGGACTTCATATTTCTGTATTTTTGTTAATAAAAGGTTCTCAGAGCTAAAATTTCAAATTTGTGTTCATTTCGTGATGCTTGTGACTGTCAATAAAATAGAAGTCGTAATTTGCGAATTTGAGAAAAAAGTGCATTTTGAAACCATGGGCTATAGTCCAGCAGAATTAAGCAAAAAAGCCTCGGACTTCATATTTCTGTATTTTTGTTAATAAAAGGTTCTCAGAGCTAAATTTTCAAATTTGCGTTTAGTTCGTGATGTTTGTGACTGTCAATATAACAGAAGTCGTAATTTGCGAATTTGAGAAAAAAGTGCATTTTGAAACCATGGGCTATAGTCCAGCAGAATTAAGCAAAAAAGCCTCGGATTTCATATTTCTGTATTTTTGTTAATAAAAGGTTCTCAGAGCTAAATTTTTAAATTTGCGTTTAGTTCGTGATGTTTGTGACTGTCAATATAACAGAAGTCGTAATTTGCGAATTTGAGAAAAAAGTGCATTTTGAAACCATGGGCTATAGTCCAGCAGAATTAAGCAAAAAAGCCTCGGATTTCATATTTCTGTATTTTTGTCAATAACAGGTTCTCAGAGCTAAATTTTCAAATTTGTGTTCATTTGGTGATGCTTGTGACTGTCAATATAACAGAAGTCGTAATTTGCGAATTTGAGAAAAAAGTGCATTTTGAAACCATGGGCTATAGTCCAGCAGAATTAAGCAAAAAAGCCTCGGATTTCATATTTCTGTATTTTTGTCAATAAAAGGTTCTCAGAGCTAAATTTCAAATATGTGTTTAGTTCGTGATTTTTGTGACTATCAATAAAATAGAAGTCCTAAGTTGCGAATTTGAGAAAAAAGTGCATTTTGAAACCATGGGCTATAGTCCAGCAGAATTAAGCAAAAAAGCCTCGGATTTCATATTTCTGTATTTTTGTTAATAAAATGTTCTCAGAGCTAAATTTTCAAATTTATGTTTAGTTCGTGATGTTTGTGACTGTCAATATAACAGAAGTCGTAATTTGCGAACTTGAGAAAAAAATGCATTTTGAAACCATGGGCTATAGTCCAGCAGAATTAAGCAAAAAAGCCTCGGACTTCATATTTCTGTATTTTTGTTAATAAAAGGTTCTCAGAGCTAAATTTTCAAATTTGTGTTTAGTTCGTGATGTTTGTGACTGTCAATATAACAGAAGTCGTAATTTGCGAATTTGAGAAAAAAGTGCATTTTGAAACCATGGGCTATAGTCCAGCAGAATTAAGCAAAAAAGCCTCGGACTTCATATTTCTGTATTTTTGTTAATAAAAGGTTCTCAGAGCTAAAATTTCAAATTTGTGTTCATTTCGTGATGCTTGTGACTGTCAATAAAATAGAAGTCCTAATTTGCGAATTTGAGAAAAAAGTGCATTTTGAAACCATGGGCTATAGTCCAGCAGAATTAAGCAAAAAAGCCTCGGACTTCATATTTCTGTATTTTTGTTAATAAAAGGTTCTCAGAGCTAAATTTTCAAATTTGTGTTTAGTTCGTGATGTTTGTGACTGTCAATATAACAGAAGTCGTAATTTGCGAATTTGAGAAAAAAGTGCATTTTGAAACCATGGGCTATAGTCCAGCAGAATTAAGCAAAAAAGCCTCGGATTTCATATTTCTGTATTTTTGTTAATAAAAGGTTCTCAGAGCTAAATTTTCAAATTTGTGTTTAGTTCGTAATGTTTGTGACTGTCAATATAACAGAAGTCGTAATTTGCGAACTTGAGAAAAAAATGCATTTGAAACCATGGGCTATAGTCCAGCAGAATTAAGCAAAAAAGCCTCGGATTTCATATTTCTGTATTTTTGTCAATAAAAGGTTCTCAGAGCTAAATTTCAAATATGTGTTTAGTTCGTGATTTTTGTGACTATCAATAAAATAGAAGTCCTAAGTTGCGAATTTGAGAAAAAAGTGCATTTTGAAACCATGGGCTATAGTCCAGCAGAATTAAGCAAAAAAGCCTCGGATTTCATATTTCTGTATTTTTGTTAATAAAATGTTCTCAGAGCTAAATTTTCAAATTTATGTTTAGTTCGTGATGTTTGTGACTGTCAATATAACAGAAGTCGTAATTTGCGAACTTGAGAAAAAAATGCATTTTGAAACCATGGGCTATAGTCCAGCAGAATTAAGCAAAAAAGCCTCGGACTTCATATTTCTGTATTTTTGTTAATAAAAGGTTCTCAGAGCTAAATTTTCAAATTTGTGTTTAGTTCGTGATGTTTGTGACTGTCAATATAACAGAAGTCGTAATTTGCGAATTTGAGAAAAAAGTGCATTTTGAAACCATGGGCTATAGTCCAGCAGAATTAAGCAAAAAAGCCTCGGACTTCATATTTCTGTATTTTTGTTAATAAAAGGTTCTCAGAGCTAAAATTTCAAATTTGTGTTCATTTCGTGATGCTTGTGACTGTCAATAAAATAGAAGTCCTAATTTGCGAATTTGAGAAAAAAGTGCATTTTGAAACCATGGGCTATAGTCCAGCAGAATTAAGCAAAAAAGCCTCGGACTTCATATTTCTGTATTTTTGTTAATAAAAGGTTCTCAGAGCTAAATTTTCAAATTTGTGTTTAGTTCGTGATGTTTGTGACTGTCAATATAACAGAAGTCGTAATTTGCGAATTTGAGAAAAAAGTGCATTTTGAAACCATGGGCTATAGTCCAGCAGAATTAAGCAAAAAAGCCTCGGATTTCATATTTCTGTATTTTTGTTAATAAAAGGTTCTCAGAGCTAAATTTTCAAATTTGTGTTTAGTTCGTAATGTTTGTGACTGTCAATATAACAGAAGTCGTAATTTGCGAACTTGAGAAAAAAATGCATTTTGAAACCATGGGCTATAGTCCAGCAGAATTAAGCAAAAAAGCCTCGGACTTCATATTTCTGTATTTTTGTTAATAAAAGGTTCTCAGAGCTAAAATTTCAAATTTGTGTTCATTTCGTGATGCTTGTGACTGTCAATAAAATAGAAGTCGTAATTTGCGAATTTGAGAAAAAAGTGCATTTTGAAACCATGGGCTATAGTCCAGCAGAATTAAGCAAAAAAGCCTCGGATTTCATATTTCTGTATTTTTGTTAATAAAAGGTTCTCAGAGCTAAATTTTCAAATTTGTGTTTAGTTCGTGATGTTTGTGACTGTCAATATAACAGAAGTCGTAATTTGCGAACTTGAGAAAAAAATGCATTTTGAAACCATGGGCTATAGTCCAGCAGAATTAAGCAAAAAAGCCTCGGACTTCATATTTCTGTATTTTTGTTAATAAAAGGTTCTCAGAGCTAAATTTTCAAATTTGTGTTCATTTCGTGATGCTTGTGACTGTCAATAAAATAGAAGTCGTAATTTGCGAATTTGAGAAAAAAGTGCATTTTGAAACCATGGGCTATAGTCCAGCAGAATTAAGCAAAAAAGCCTCGGACTTCATATTTCTGTATTTTTGTTAATAAAAGGTTCTCAGAGCTAAATTTTCAAATTTGTGTTTAGTTCGTGATGTTTGTGACTGTCAATATAACAGAAATCGTAATTTGCGAATTTGAGAAAAAAGTGCATTTTGAAACCATGGGCTATAGTCCAGCAGAATTAAGCAAAAAAGCCTCGGATTTCATATTTCTGTATTTTTGTCAATAAAAGGTTCTCAAAGCTAAATTTTCAAATTTGTGTTCAGTTCGCGATGCTTGTGACTGTCAGTATCTAAGAAATTGTAATTGCCGAATTCCGGAAAAAAGTGCATTTTGCAACCACGGGCTATAGTCCAGCAGAATTAAGCAAAAAAGCCTCGGATTTCATATTTCTGTATTTTTGTCAATAAAAGGTTCTCAGAGCTAAATTTTCAAATTTGTGTTCAGTTTGCGATGCTCGTCAATATCAGGGTAATAGAAATTGTAATTGCCGAGTTCCGGAAAAATGTGCATTTTGCAACCACGGGCTATAGTCCAGCAGAATTAAGCAAAAAAGCCTCGGATTTCATATTTCTGTATTTTTGTCAATAAAGGTTCTCAGAGCTAAATTTTCAAATTTGTGTTAAGTTCGTGATTTTTGTGACTATCAATAAAATAGAAGTCGTAATTTGCGAATTTGAGAAAAAAGTGCATTTTGAAACCACGGGCTATAGTCCAGCAGAATTAAACAAAAAAGCCTCGGATTTCATATTTCTGTATTTTTGTCAATAAAAGGTTCTCAGAGCTAAATTTTCAAATTTGTGTACATTTTGTGATGTTTGTGACTGTCAATATAATAGAAATCGTAATTTGCGAATTCCGGAAAAAAGTGCATTTTTAAACCATGGGCTATAGTCCATCAGAATTAAGCAAAAAAGCCTCGGATTTCATATTTTAGTATTTTTGTTAATAAGAGGTTCTCAGAGCTAAAATTTCAAATTTGTGTTCATTTCGTGATGTTTGTGACTGTCAATATAATAGAAATCATAATTTGCGAATTCCGGAAAAAAGTGCATTTTTAAACCATGGGCTATAGTCCAGCAGAATTAAGCAAAAAAGCCTCGGACTTCATATTTCTGTATTTTTGTCAAAAAAAGGTTCTCAGAGCTAGATTTTCAAATTTGTGTTCATTTCGTGATGTTTGCGACTGTCAATATAATAGAAATCGTAATTTGCGAATTCCGGAAAAAAGTGAATTTTGAAACCATGGGCTATAGTCCAGCAGAATTAAGCAAAAAAGCCTCGGACTTCATATTTCTGTATTTTTGTCAAAAAAAGGTTCCCAGAGCTAAATTTTCAAATTTGTGTTTAGTTCATGATGCTTGTGACTGTCAATATAATAGAACTCGTAATTTGCGAATTTGAGAAAAAAGTGCATTTTAACCATGGGCTATAGTCCATCAGAATTAAGCAAAAAAGCCTCGGATTTCATATTTTAGTATTTTTGTTAATAAGAGGTTCTCAGAGCTAAAATTTCAAATTTGCGTTCATTTCGTGATGCTTGTGACTGTCAATATAATAGAAATTGTAATTTGCTTATTCCGGAAAAAAGTGAATTTTGAAACCATGGGCTATAGTCCAGCAGAATTAAGCAAAAAAGCCTCGGACTTCATATTTCTGTATTTTTGTCAATAAAAGGTTCTCAGAGCTAAATTTTCAAATATGTGTTTAATTCGTCATGTTTGTGACTGTCAATATAATAGAAATCGTAATTTGCGAATTTGAGAAAAAAGTGCATTTTGAAACCATGGGCTATAGTCCATCAGAATTAAGCAAAAAAGCCTCGGACTTCATATTTCTGTATTTTTGTTAATAAAAGGTTCTCAGAGCTAAAATTTCAAATTTGTGTTTAGTTCGTGATGCTTTTAACTGTCAATATAATAGAACTCGTAATTTGCGAATTTGAGAAAAAAGTGCATTTTGAAACCATGGGCTATAGTCCAGCAGAATTAAGCAAAAAAGCCTCGGACTTAATATTTCTGTATTTTTGTCAATAAAAGGTTCTCAGAGCTAAATTTTCAAATATGTGTTTAATTCGTGATGTTTGTGACTGTCAATATAATAGAAATCGTAATTTGCGAATTTGAGAAAAAAGTGCATTTTGAAACCATGGGCTATAGTCCATCAGAATTAAGCAAAAAAGCCTCGGACTTCATATTTCTGTACTTTTGTTAATAAAAGGTTCTCAGAGCTAAAATTTCAAATTTGTGTTTAGTTCGTGATGCTTGTAACTGTCAATATAATAGAACTCGTAATTTGCGAATTTGAGAAAAAAGTGAATTTTGAAACCATGGGCTATAGTCCATCAGAATTAAGTAAAAAAGCCTCGGACTTCATATTTCTGTATTTTTGTCAATAAAAGGTTCTCAGAGCTAAATTTTCAAATATGTGTTTAATTCGTGATGTTTGTGACTGTCAATATAATAGAAATCGTAATTTGCGAATTTGAGAAAAAAGTGCATTTTGAAACCATGGGCTATAGTCCATCAGAATTAAGCAAAAAAGCCTCGGACTTCATATTTCTGTATTTTTGTTAATAAAAGGTTCTCAGAGCTAAAATTTCAAATTTGTATTTAGTTCGTGATGCTTGTAACTGTCAATATAATAGAACTCGTAATTTGCGAATTTGAGAAAAAAGTGCATTTTGAAACCATGGGCTATAGTCCATCAGAATTAAGCAAAAAAGCCTCGGACTTCATATTTCTGTATTTTTGTCAAAAAAAGGTTCTCAGAGCTAAAATTTCAAATTTGCGTTCATTTCGTGATGCTTGTGACTGTCAATATAATAGAAATTGTAATTTGCTAATTCCGGAAAAAAGTGAATTTTGAAACCATGGGCTATAGTCCATCAGAATTAAGTAAAAAAGCCTCGGACTTCATATTTCTGTATTTTTGTCAATAAAAGGTTCTCAGAGCTAAATTTTCAAATATGTGTTTAATTCGTGATGTTTGTGACTGTCAATATAATAGAAATCGTAATTTGCGAATTTGAGAAAAAAGTGCATTTTGAAACCATGGGCTATAGTCCATCAGAATTAAGCAAAAAAGCCTCGGACTTCATATTTCTGTATTTTTGTCAAAAAAAGGTTCTCAGAGCTAAATTTTCAAATTTGTGTTCATTTCGTGATGTTTGTGACTGTCAATATAATAGAAATTGTAATTTGCTAATTCCGGAAAAAAGTGAATTTTGAAACCATGGGCTATAGTCCATCAGAATTAAGCAAAAAAGCCTCGGACTTCATATTTCTGTATTTTTGTCAATAAAAGGTTCTCAGAGCTAAATTTTCAAATATGTGTTTAATTCGTGATGTTTGTGACTGTCAATATAATAGAAATCGTAATTTGCGAATTTGAGAAAAAAGTGCATTTTGAAACCATGGGCTATAGTCCATCAGAATTAAGCAAAAAAGCCTCGGACTTCATATTTCTGTATTTTTGTTAATAAAAGGTTCTCAGAGCTAAAATTTCAAATTTTTATTTAGTTCGTGATGCTTGTAACTGTCAATATAATAGAACTCGTAATTTGCGAATTTGAGAAAAAAGTGAATTTTGAAACCATGGGCTATAGTCCATCAGAATTAAGTAAAAAAGCCTCGGACTTCATATTTCTGTATTTTTGTCAATAAAAGGTTCTCAGAGCTAAATTTTCAAATATGTGTTTAATTCGTGATGTTTGTGACTGTCAATATAATAGAAATCGTAATTTGCGAATTTGAGAAAAAAGTGCATTTTGAAACCATGGGCTATAGTCCATCAGAATTAAGCAAAAAAGCCTCGGATTTCATATTTTAGTATTTTTGTTAATAAGAGGTTCTCAGAGCTAAATTTTCAAATTCGTGTTCATTTCGTGATGTTTGTGACTGTCAATATAATAGAAATCGTAATTTGCGAATTCCGGAAAAAAGTGAATTTTGAAACCATGGGCTATAGTCCAGCAGAATTAAGCAAAAAAGCCTCGGACTTCATATTTCTGTATTTTTGTCAATAAAAGGTTCTCAGAGCTAAATTTTCAAATTTGTGTTCAGTTTGCGATGCTCGTCAATATCAGGGTAATAGAAATCGTAATTTACGAATTCCGGAAAAAAGTGCATTTTGCAACCACGGGCTATAGTCCAGCAGAATTAAGCAAAAAAGCCTCGGATTTCATATTTCTGTATTTTTGTCAATAAAAGGTTCTCAGAGCTAAATTTTCAAATTTGTGTTCAGTTTGCGATGCTTGTGACTGTCAATATAATAGAAATCGTAATTGCCGAATTCCGGAAAAAAGTGCATTTTGCAACCACGGGCTAAAGTCCAGCAGAATTAAGCAAAAAAGCCTCGGATTTCATATTTCTGTATTTTTGTCAATAAAAGGTTCTCAGAGCTAAATTTTCAAATTTGTGTTCAGTTTGCGATGCTTGTGACTGTCAATATAATAGAAATCGTAATTGCCGAATTCCGGAAAAAAGTGCATTTTGCAACCACGGGCTATAGTCCAGCAGAATTAAGCAAAAAAGCCTCGGATTTCATATTTCTGTATTTTTGTCAATAAAAGGTTCTCAGAGCTAAATTTTCAAATTTGTGTTCAGTTTGCGATGCTTGTGACTGTCAATATAATAGAAATCGTAATTGCCGAATTCCGGAAAAAAGTGCATTTTGCAACCACGGGCTATAGTCCAGCAGAATTAAGCAAAAAAGCCTCGGATTTCATATTTCTGTATTTTTGTCAATAAAAGGTTCTCAGAGCTAAATTTTCAAATTTGTGTTCAGTTTGCGATGCTTGTGACTGTCAATATAATAGAAATCGTAATTGCCGAATTCCGGAAAAAAGTGCATTTTGCAACCACGGGGGTATAGTCCAGCAGAATTAAGCAAAAAAGCCTCGGATTTCATATTTCTGTATTTTTGTCAATAAAAGGTTCTCAGAGCTAAATTTTCAAATTTGTGTTTAGTTCGTGATGCTTGTAACTGTCAATATAATAGAAATCGTAATTTGCGAATTTGAGAAAAAAGTGCATTTTGAAACCATGGGCTATAGTCCATCAGAATTAAGCAAAAAAGCCTCGGACTTCATATTTCTGTATTTTTGTCAATAAAAGGTTCTCAGAGCTAAATTTTCAAATATGTGTTTAGTTCGTGATGCTTGTGACTGTCAATATAATAGAAATCGTAATTTGCGAATTTGAGAAAAAAGTGCATTTTGAAACCATGGGCTATAGTCCATCAGAATTAAGCAAAAAAGCCTCGGACTTCATATTTCTGTATTTTTGTTAATAAAAGGTTCTCAGAGCTAAAATTTCAAATTTGTGTTTAGTTCGTGATGCTTTTAACTGTCAATATAATAGAACTCGTAATTTGCGAATTTGAGAAAAAAGTGCATTTTGAAACCATGGGCTATAGTCCAGCAGAATTAAGCAAAAAAGCCTCGGACTTCATATTTCTGTATTTTTGTCAATAAAAGGTTCTCAGAGCTAAATTTTCAAATATGTGTTTAATTCGTGATGTTTGTGACTGTCAATATAATAGAAATCGTAATTTGCGAATTTGAGAAAAAAGTGCATTTTGAAACCATGGGCTATAGTCCATCAGAATTAAGCAAAAAAGCCTCGGACTTCATATTTCTGTATTTTTGTTAATAAAAGGTTCTCAGAGCTAAAATTTCAAATTTGCGTTCATTTCGTGATGCTTGTGACTGTCAATATAATAGAAATTGTAATTTGCTAATTCCGGAAAAAAGTGAATTTTGAAACCATGGGCTATAGTCCATCAGAATTAAGCAAAAAAGCCTCGGACTTCATATTTCTGTACTTTTGTTAATAAAAGGTTCTCAGAGCTAAAATTTCAAATTTGTGTTTAGTTCGTGATGCTTGTAACTGTCAATATAATAGAACTCGTAATTTGCGAATTTGAGAAAAAAGTGAATTTTGAAACCATGGGCTATAGTCCATCAGAATTAAGCAAAAAAGCCTCGGATTTCATATTTTAGTATTTTTGTTAATAAGAGGTTCTCAGAGCTAAATTTTCAAATTCGTGTTCATTTCGTGATGTTTGTGACTGTCAATATAATAGAAATCGTAACTTGCGAATTCCGGAAAAAAGTGAATTTTGAAACCATGGGCTATAGTCCAGCAGAATTAAGCAAAAAAGCCTCGGACTTCATATTTCTGTATTTTTGTCAATAAAAGGTTCTCAGAGCTAAATTTTCAAATTTGTGTTCAGTTTGCGATGCTCGTCAATATCAGGGTAATAGAAATCGTAATTTACGAATTCCGGAAAAAAGTGCATTTTGCAACCACGGGCTATAGTCCAGCAGAATTAAGCAAAAAAGCCTCGGATTTCATATTTCTGTACTTTTGTCAATAAAAGGTTCTCAGAGCTAAATTTTCAAATTTGTGTTCAGTTTGCGATGCTTGTGACTGTCAATATAATAGAAATCGTAATTGCCGAATTCCGGAAAAAAGTGCATTTTGCAACCACGGGCTATAGTCCAGCAGAATTAAGCAAAAAAGCCTCGGATTTCATATTTCTGTATTTTTGTCAATAAAAGGTTCTCAGCGCTAAATTTTCAAATTTGTGTTAAGTTATGGATGCTTGTGACTGTCAACATAATAGAAATCGTAATTGCCGAATTCCGGAAAAAAGTGCATTTTGCAACCACGGGCTATAGTCCAGCAGAATTAAGCAAAAAAGCCTCGGATTTCATATTTCTGTATTTTTGACAATAAAAGGTTCACAGAGCTAAATTTTCAAATTTGTGTTTAGTTCGTGATGCTTGTGACTGTCAATATAATAGAACTCGTAATTTGCGAATTTGAGAAAAAAGTGCATTTTGAAACCATGGGCTATAGTCCATCAGAATTAAGCAAAAAAGCCTCGGATTTCATATTTTAGTATTTTTGTTAATAAGAGGTTCTCAGAGCTAAAATTTCAAATTTGCGTTCATTTCGTGATGCTTGTGACTGTCAATATAATAGAAATTGTAATTTGCTTATTCCGGAAAAAAGTGAATTTTGAAACCATGGGCTATAGTCCAGCAGAATTAAGCAAAAAAGCCTCGGACTTCATATTTCTGTATTTTTGACAATAAAAGGTTCACAGAGCTAAATTTTCAAATTTGTGTTTAGTTCGTGATGCTTGTGACTGTCAATATAATAGAACTCGTAATTTGCGAATTTGAGAAAAAAGTGCATTTTGAAACCATGGGCTATAGTCCATCAGAATTAAGCAAAAAAGCCTCGGATTTCATATTTTAGTATTTTTGTTAATAAGAGGTTCTCAGAGCTAAAATTTCAAATTTGCGTTCATTTCGTGATGCTTGTGACTGTCAATATAATAGAAATTGTAATTTGCTTATTCCGGAAAAAAGTGAATTTTGAAACCATGGGCTATAGTCCAGCAGAATTAAGCAAAAAAGCCTCGGACTTCATATTTCTGTATTTTTGTCAATAAAAGGTTCTCAGAGCTAAATTTTCAAATATGTGTTTAATTCGTGATGTTTGTGACTGTCAATATAATAGAAATCGTAATTTGCGAATTTGAGAAAAAAGTGCATTTTGAAACCATGGGCTATAGTCCATCAGAATTAAGCAAAAAAGCCTCGGACTTCATATTTCTGTATTTTTGTTAATAAAAGGTTCTCAGAGCTAAAATTTCAAATTTGTGTTTAGTTCGTGATGCTTTTAACTGTCAATATAATAGAACTCGTAATTTGCGAATTTGAGAAAAAAGTGCATTTTGAAACCATGGGCTATAGTCCAGCAGAATTAAGCAAAAAAGCCTCGGACTTAATATTTCTGTATTTTTGTCAATAAAAGGTTCTCAGAGCTAAATTTTCAAATATGTGTTTAATTCGTGATGTTTGTGACTGTCAATATAATAGAAATCGTAATTTGCGAATTTGAGAAAAAAGTGCATTTTGAAACCATGGGCTATAGTCCATCAGAATTAAGCAAAAAAGCCTCGGACTTCATATTTCTGTACTTTTGTTAATAAAAGGTTCTCAGAGCTAAAATTTCAAATTTGTGTTTAGTTCGTGATGCTTGTAACTGTCAATATAATAGAACTCGTAATTTGCGAATTTGAGAAAAAAGTGAATTTTGAAACCATGGGCTATAGTCCATCAGAATTAAGTAAAAAAGCCTCGGACTTCATATTTCTGTATTTTTGTCAATAAAAGGTTCTCAGAGCTAAATTTTCAAATATGTGTTTAATTCGTGATGTTTGTGACTGTCAATATAATAGAAATCGTAATTTGCGAATTTGAGAAAAAAGTGCATTTTGAAACCATGGGCTATAGTCCATCAGAATTAAGCAAAAAAGCCTCGGACTTCATATTTCTGTATTTTTGTTAATAAAAGGTTCTCAGAGCTAAAATTTCAAATTTGTATTTAGTTCGTGATGCTTGTAACTGTCAATATAATAGAACTCGTAATTTGCGAATTTGAGAAAAAAGTGCATTTTGAAACCATGGGCTATAGTCCATCAGAATTAAGCAAAAAAGCCTCGGACTTCATATTTCTGTATTTTTGTCAAAAAAAGGTTCTCAGAGCTAAAATTTCAAATTTGCGTTCATTTCGTGATGCTTGTGACTGTCAATATAATAGAAATTGTAATTTGCTAATTCCGGAAAAAAGTGAATTTTGAAACCATGGGCTATAGTCCATCAGAATTAAGTAAAAAAGCCTCGGACTTCATATTTCTGTATTTTTGTCAATAAAAGGTTCTCAGAGCTAAATTTTCAAATATGTGTTTAATTCGTGATGTTTGTGACTGTCAATATAATAGAAATCGTAATTTGCGAATTTGAGAAAAAAGTGCATTTTGAAACCATGGGCTATAGTCCATCAGAATTAAGCAAAAAAGCCTCGGACTTCATATTTCTGTATTTTTGTCAAAAAAAGGTTCTCAGAGCTAAATTTTCAAATTTGTGTTCATTTCGTGATGTTTGTGACTGTCAATATAATAGAAATTGTAATTTGCTAATTCCGGAAAAAAGTGAATTTTGAAACCATGGGCTATAGTCCATCAGAATTAAGCAAAAAAGCCTCGGACTTCATATTTCTGTATTTTTGTCAATAAAAGGTTCTCAGAGCTAAATTTTCAAATATGTGTTTAATTCGTGATGTTTGTGACTGTCAATATAATAGAAATCGTAATTTGCGAATTTGAGAAAAAAGTGCATTTTGAAACCATGGGCTATAGTCCATCAGAATTAAGCAAAAAAGCCTCGGACTTCATATTTCTGTATTTTTGTTAATAAAAGGTTCTCAGAGCTAAAATTTCAAATTTTTATTTAGTTCGTGATGCTTGTAACTGTCAATATAATAGAACTCGTAATTTGCGAATTTGAGAAAAAAGTGAATTTTGAAACCATGGGCTATAGTCCATCAGAATTAAGTAAAAAAGCCTCGGACTTCATATTTCTGTATTTTTGTCAATAAAAGGTTCTCAGAGCTAAATTTTCAAATATGTGTTTAATTCGTGATGTTTGTGACTGTCAATATAATAGAAATCGTAATTTGCGAATTTGAGAAAAAAGTGCATTTTGAAACCATGGGCTATAGTCCATCAGAATTAAGCAAAAAAGCCTCGGATTTCATATTTTAGTATTTTTGTTAATAAGAGGTTCTCAGAGCTAAATTTTCAAATTCGTGTTCATTTCGTGATGTTTGTGACTGTCAATATAATAGAAATCGTAATTTGCGAATTCCGGAAAAAAGTGAATTTTGAAACCATGGGCTATAGTCCAGCAGAATTAAGCAAAAAAGCCTCGGACTTCATATTTCTGTATTTTTGTCAATAAAAGGTTCTCAGAGCTAAATTTTCAAATTTGTGTTCAGTTTGCGATGCTCGTCAATATCAGGGTAATAGAAATCGTAATTTACGAATTCCGGAAAAAAGTGCATTTTGCAACCACGGGCTATAGTCCAGCAGAATTAAGCAAAAAAGCCTCGGATTTCATATTTCTGTATTTTTGTCAATAAAAGGTTCTCAGAGCTAAATTTTCAAATTTGTGTTCAGTTTGCGATGCTTGTGACTGTCAATATAATAGAAATCGTAATTGCCGAATTCCGGAAAAAAGTGCATTTTGCAACCACGGGCTAAAGTCCAGCAGAATTAAGCAAAAAAGCCTCGGATTTCATATTTCTGTATTTTTGTCAATAAAAGGTTCTCAGAGCTAAATTTTCAAATTTGTGTTCAGTTTGCGATGCTTGTGACTGTCAATATAATAGAAATCGTAATTGCCGAATTCCGGAAAAAAGTGCATTTTGCAACCACGGGCTATAGTCCAGCAGAATTAAGCAAAAAAGCCTCGGATTTCATATTTCTGTATTTTTGTCAATAAAAGGTTCTCAGAGCTAAATTTTCAAATTTGTGTTCAGTTTGCGATGCTTGTGACTGTCAATATAATAGAAATCGTAATTGCCGAATTCCGGAAAAAAGTGCATTTTGCAACCACGGGCTATAGTCCAGCAGAATTAAGCAAAAAAGCCTCGGATTTCATATTTCTGTATTTTTGTCAATAAAAGGTTCTCAGAGCTAAATTTTCAAATTTGTGTTCAGTTTGCGATGCTTGTGACTGTCAATATAATAGAAATCGTAATTGCCGAATTCCGGAAAAAAGTGCATTTTGCAACCACGGGGGTATAGTCCAGCAGAATTAAGCAAAAAAGCCTCGGATTTCATATTTCTGTATTTTTGTCAATAAAAGGTTCTCAGAGCTAAATTTTCAAATTTGTGTTTAGTTCGTGATGCTTGTAACTGTCAATATAATAGAAATCGTAATTTGCGAATTTGAGAAAAAAGTGCATTTTGAAACCATGGGCTATAGTCCATCAGAATTAAGCAAAAAAGCCTCGGACTTCATATTTCTGTATTTTTGTCAATAAAAGGTTCTCAGAGCTAAATTTTCAAATATGTGTTTAGTTCGTGATGCTTGTGACTGTCAATATAATAGAAATCGTAATTTGCGAATTTGAGAAAAAAGTGCATTTTGAAACCATGGGCTATAGTCCATCAGAATTAAGCAAAAAAGCCTCGGACTTCATATTTCTGTATTTTTGTTAATAAAAGGTTCTCAGAGCTAAAATTTCAAATTTGTGTTTAGTTCGTGATGCTTTTAACTGTCAATATAATAGAACTCGTAATTTGCGAATTTGAGAAAAAAGTGCATTTTGAAACCATGGGCTATAGTCCAGCAGAATTAAGCAAAAAAGCCTCGGACTTCATATTTCTGTATTTTTGTCAATAAAAGGTTCTCAGAGCTAAATTTTCAAATATGTGTTTAATTCGTGATGTTTGTGACTGTCAATATAATAGAAATCGTAATTTGCGAATTTGAGAAAAAAGTGCATTTTGAAACCATGGGCTATAGTCCATCAGAATTAAGCAAAAAAGCCTCGGACTTCATATTTCTGTATTTTTGTTAATAAAAGGTTCTCAGAGCTAAAATTTCAAATTTGCGTTCATTTCGTGATGCTTGTGACTGTCAATATAATAGAAATTGTAATTTGCTAATTCCGGAAAAAAGTGAATTTTGAAACCATGGGCTATAGTCCATCAGAATTAAGCAAAAAAGCCTCGGACTTCATATTTCTGTACTTTTGTTAATAAAAGGTTCTCAGAGCTAAAATTTCAAATTTGTGTTTAGTTCGTGATGCTTGTAACTGTCAATATAATAGAACTCGTAATTTGCGAATTTGAGAAAAAAGTGAATTTTGAAACCATGGGCTATAGTCCATCAGAATTAAGCAAAAAAGCCTCGGATTTCATATTTTAGTATTTTTGTTAATAAGAGGTTCTCAGAGCTAAATTTTCAAATTCGTGTTCATTTCGTGATGTTTGTGACTGTCAATATAATAGAAATCGTAACTTGCGAATTCCGGAAAAAAGTGAATTTTGAAACCATGGGCTATAGTCCAGCAGAATTAAGCAAAAAAGCCTCGGACTTCATATTTCTGTATTTTTGTCAATAAAAGGTTCTCAGAGCTAAATTTTCAAATTTGTGTTCAGTTTGCGATGCTCGTCAATATCAGGGTAATAGAAATCGTAATTTACGAATTCCGGAAAAAAGTGCATTTTGCAACCACGGGCTATAGTCCAGCAGAATTAAGCAAAAAAGCCTCGGATTTCATATTTCTGTACTTTTGTCAATAAAAGGTTCTCAGAGCTAAATTTTCAAATTTGTGTTCAGTTTGCGATGCTTGTGACTGTCAATATAATAGAAATCGTAATTGCCGAATTCCGGAAAAAAGTGCATTTTGCAACCACGGGCTATAGTCCAGCAGAATTAAGCAAAAAAGCCTCGGATTTCATATTTCTGTATTTTTGTCAATAAAAGGTTCTCAGCGCTAAATTTTCAAATTTGTGTTAAGTTATGGATGCTTGTGACTGTCAACATAATAGAAATCGTAATTGCCGAATTCCGGAAAAAAGTGCATTTTGCAACCACGGGCTATAGTCCAGCAGAATTAAGCAAAAAAGCCTCGGATT
>CAUVXE010000217.1:0-17825 GCA_963555765.1 Orthonevra nobilis
CGATATCGAAAAAAATCATATTTTTTCGCCGCCGCTCCCTCCTTTGAAAATTTCGAAAAATGATTTTTTTTCAAAGTCGTATTCTAGATGAACTGTGCTTCTAATATTAATTTTCGATTCAAACTGAGTACAAATTCACAAAAATTTTACAAGAAAACTGCTTAATGCAAAAAATATTCGAATTTTAAATATAGAAAATTCTTACTTTTTCGAAATATTTTTCCACTCTGGAAATCGAATACGTATCTGTTCCCGAATTTTTTTTCCTACCAGAAAAGAACTGTTTTATTACATATAATGCTGTCTACGTACTAAGTTAAGCATTTGGACACTGTTTCCTGATATTTTAGAGTTCAATATTTGCAACAAAATTATGTTAAAAGAGATGATGTAAGAAAAAAAAATCAAGGTTGGATTTTCTCCTATTAATCAAGCGAAATGTTTGTTTAAACGAGCAAGAAGCATGATTTTGAAGCCGGAGTTTCATTAAAAGTATTATTGGAGAACGTCTGAATCCAATTACAAGCATTTTGGGGAAATCCGAAGATATCGAAAAAAATCATATTTTTTCGCCGCCGCTCCCCCCTTTGAAAATTTCGAAAAAATGATTTTTTTTCAACGTCATATTTTAGATGAACTGTGCTTTTAATATTAATTTTTGATTCAAACTGAATACAAATTCACAAAAATTTTACAAGAAAACTGCTTAATGCAAAAAATATTCGAATTTTAAAAATAGAAAATGCTTACTTTTTCGAAATATTTTTCCACTCTTGAAATCGAATACGTATCTGTTCCCGAATCTTTTTTCCTAGCAGAAAAGAACTGTTTTATTACATATAATGCTGTCTAGGTACTAAGTTAAGCATTTGGACACTGTTTCCTGATATTTTGGAGTTCAATATTTGCAACAAAATTATGTTAAAAGAGATGATGTAAGAAAAAAAAAACTAGGTTTGATTTTCTCCTATTAATTAAGCGAAATGTTTGTTTAAATGAGCAAGAAGCACGATTTTGAAGCCGGAGTTTCATTAAAAGTATTATTGGAGAACGTCTGAATCGAATTACAAGCATTTTGGGGAAATCCGAAGATATCGAAAAAAATCATATTTTTTCGCCGCCGCTCCCCCCTTTGAAAATTTCGAAAAAATGATTTTTTTTCAAAGTCGTATTCTAGATGAACTGTGCTTGTAATATTAATTTTTGATTCAAACTGAGTACAAATTCACAAAAATTTTACAAGAAAACTGCTTAATGCAAAAAATATTCGAATTTTAAATATAGAAAATTCTTACTTTTTCGAAATATTTTTCCACTCTTGAAATCGAATACGTATCTGTTCCCGAATCTTTTTTCCTACCAGAAAAGAACTGTTTTATTACATATAATGCTGTCTAGGTACTAAGTTAAGCATTTGGACACTGTTTCCTGATATTTTGGAGTTCAATATTTGCATCAAAATTATGTTAAAAGAGATGATGTAAGAATAAAAAATCAAGGTTTGATTTTCTCCTATTAATTAAGCGAAATGTTTGTTTAAATGAGCAAGAAGCACGATTTTGAAGCCGGAGTTTCATTAAAAGTATTATTGGAGAACGTCTGAATCGAATTACAAGCATTTTGGGGAAATCCGAAGATATCGAAAAAAATCATATTTTTTCGCCCCTTTGAAAATTTCGAAAAAATAATTTTTTTTCAAAGTCGTATTCTAGATGAACTGTGCTTCTAATATTAATTTTTGATTCAAACTGAGTACAAATTCACAAAAATTTTACAAGAAAACTGCTTAATGCAAAAAATATTCGAATTTTAAATATAGAAAAGGCTTACTTTTTCGAAATATTTTTCCACTCTTGAAATCGAATACGTATCTGTTCCCGAATCTTTTTTCCTACCAGAAAAGAACTGTTTTATTACATATAATGCTGTCTAGGTACTAAGTTAAGCATTTGGACACTGTTTCCTGATATTTTGGAGTTCAATATTTGCAACAAAATTATGTTAAAAGAGGTGATGTAAGAAAAAAAATCAAGGTTTGATTTTCTCCTATTAATTAAGCGAAATGTTTGTTTAAATGAGCAAGAAGCACGATTTTGAAGCCGGAGGTTCATTAAAAGTATTATTGGAGAACGTCTGAATCGAATAACAAGCATTTTGGGGAAATCCGAAGATATCGAAAAAAATCATAGTTTTTCGCCGCCGCTCCCCTCTTTGAAAATTTCGAAAAAATGATTTTTTTTCAAAGTCGTATTCTAGATGAACTGTGCTTCTAATATGAATTTTTGATTCAAACTGAGTACAAATTCACAAAAATTTTACAAGAAAACTGCTTAATGCAAAAAATATTCGAATTTTAAATATAGAAAATGCTTACTTTTTCGAAATATTTTTCCACTCTTGAAATCGAATACGTATCTGTTCCCGAATCTTTTTTCCTACCAGAAAAGAACTGTTTTAATTCATATAATGCTGTCTAGGTACTAAGTTAAGCATTTGGACACTGTTTCCTGATATTTTGGAGTTCAATATTTGCAACAAAATTATGTTAAAAGAGATGATGTAAGAAAAAAAAATCAAGGTTTGATTTTCTCCTATTAATTAAGCGAAATGTTTGTTTAAATGAGCAAGAAGCACGATTTTGAAGCCGGAGTTTCATTAAAAGTATTATTGGAGAACGTCTGAATCGGATTACAAGCATTTTGGGGAAATCCGAAGATATCGAAAAAAATCATATTTTTTCGCCGCCGCTCCCCCCTTTGAAAATTTCGAAAAAATGATTTTTTTTAAAGTCATATTTTAGATGAACTGAGCTTCTTATATTAATTTTTGATTCAAACTGAGTACAAATTCACAAAAATTTTACAAGAAAACTGCTTAATGCAAAAAATATTCGAATTTTAAATATAGAAAATGCTTACTTTTTCGAAATACTTTTCCACTCTTGAAATCGAATACGTATCTGTCAACGAATCTTTTTTCCTACCAGAAATGAACTGTTTTATTACATATAATGCTTTCTAGGTACTTAGTAAAGCATTTGGACACTGTTTCCTGATATTTTGGAGTTCAATATTTGCAACAAAATTATGTTAAAAGAGATGATGTAAGAAAAAAAAATCAATGTTTGATTTTCTCCTATTAATTAAGCGAAATTTTTGTTTAAATGAGCAAGAAGCACGATTTTGAAGCCGGAGTTTCATTAAAAGTATTATTGGCGAACGTCTGAATCGAATTACAAGCATTTTGGGGAAATCCGAAGATATCGAAAAAAAATCATATTTTTTCGCCGCCGCTCCCCCCTTTGAAAATTTCGAAAAAATGATTTTTTTTTCAAAGTCATATTCTAGATGAACTGTGCTTTTAATATTAATTTTTGATTCAAACTGAATACAAATTCACAAAAATTTTACAAGAAAACTGCAAAAAATATTCGAACTTTATATATAGAAAATGCTTCCTTTTTCGAAATATTTTTCCACTGTTGAAATCGAATACGTATCTGTCCCCGTATCTTTTTTCCTACCAGAAGAGAACTGTTTTATTACATATAATGCTGTCTAGGTACTAAGTTAAGCATTTGGACACTGTTTCCTGATATTTTGGAGTTCAATATTTGCAACAAAATTATGTTAAAAGAGATGATGTAAGAAAAAAAAATCAAGGTTTGATTTTCTCCTATTAATTAAGCGAAATGTTTGTTTAAATGAGCAAGAAGCACGATTTTGAAGCCGGAGTTTCATTAAAAGTATTATTGGAGAACGTCTGAATCGGATTACAAGCATTTTGGGGAAATCCGAAGATATCGAAAAAAATCATATTTTTTCGCCGCCGCTCCCCCCTTTGAAAATTTCGAAAAAATGATTTTTTTTCAAAGTCATATTCTAGATGAACTGTGCTTTTAATATTAATTTTTGATTCAAACTGAATACAAATTCACAAAAATTTTACAAGTTTTGATTCAAATTCACAAAAATTTTACAAGAAAACTGCTTAATGCAAAAAATATTCGAATTTTAAATATAGAAAATGCTTACTTTTTCGAAATATTTTTCCACTCTTGAAATCGAATACGTATCTGTCAACGAATCTTTTTTCCTACCAGAAATGAACTGTTTTATTACATATAATGCTTTCTAGGTACTTAGTAAAGCATTTGGACACTGTTTCGTGATATTTTGGAGTTCAATATTTGCAACAAAATTATGTTAAAAGAGATGATGTAAGAAAAAACATCAAGGTTTGTTTTTCTCCTATTAATTAAGCGAAATGTTTGTTTAAATGAGCAAGAAGCACGATTTTGAAGCCGGAGTTTCATTAAAAGTATTATTGGAGAACGTCTGAATCGAATTACAAGCATTTTGGGGAAATCCGAAGATATAGAAAAAAAATCATATTTTTTCGCCGCCGCTCCCCCCTTTGAAAATTTCGAAAAAATGATTTTTTTTTCAAAGTCATATTTTAGATGAACTGTGCTTTTAATATTAATTTTTGATTCAAACTGAATACAAATTCACAAAAATTTTACAAGAAGTCTGCTTAATGCAAAAAATATTCGAATTTTTAATATAGAAAAGGCTCATTTTTCGAAATATTTTTCCACTCTTGAAATCGAATACGTATCTGTTCCCGAATCTTTTTTCCTACCAGAAAAGAACTGTTTTATTAAATATAATGCTGTCTAGGTACTAAGTTAAGCATTTGGACTTGCAACAAAATTATGTTAAAAGAGATGATGTAAGAAAAAAAAATCAAGGTTTGATTTTCTCCTATTAATTAAGCGAAATGTTTGCTTAAATGAGCAAGAAGCACGATTTTGAAGCCGGAGTTTCATTAAAAGTATTATTGGAGAACGTCTGAATCGAATTACAAGCATTTTGAGGAAATCCGAAGATATAGAAAAAAAATCATATTTTTTCGCCGCCGCTCCCCCCTTTGAAAATTTCGAAAAAATGATTTTTTTTCAAAGTCATATTTTAGATGAACTGTGCTTTTAATATTAATTTTTGATTCAAACTGAATACAAATTCACACAAATTTTACAAGTTTTGATTCAAATTCACAAAAATTTTACAAGAAAACTGCTTAATGCAAAAAATATTCGAATTTTAAATATAGAAAATGCTTACTTTTTCGAAATATTTTTCCACTCTTGAAATCGAATACGTATCTGTCAACGAATCTTTTTTCCTACCAGAAATGAACTGTTTTATTACATATAATGCTTTCTAGGTACTTAGTAAAGCATTTGGACACTGTTTCGTGATATTTTGGAGTTCAATATTTGCAACAAAATTATGTTAAAAGAGATGATGTAAGAAAAAACATCAAGGTTTGTTTTTCTCCTATTAATTAAGCGAAATGTTTGTTTAAATGAGCAAGAAGCACGATTTTGAAGCCGGAGTTTCATTAAAAGTATTATTGGAGAACGTCTGAATCGAATTACAAGCATTTTGGGGAAATCCGAAGATATAGAAAAAAAATCATATTTTTTCGCCGCCGCTCCCCCCTTTGAAAATTTCGAAAAAATGATTTTTTTTTTCAAAGTCATATTTTAGATGAACTGTGCTTTTAATATTAATTTTTGATTCAAACTGAATACAAATTCACAAAAATTTTACAAGAAGTCTGCTTAATGCAAAAAATATTCGAATTTTTAATATAGAAAAGGCTCATTTTTCGAAATATTTTTCCACTCTTGAAATCGAATACGTATCTGTTCCCGAATCTTTTTTCCTACCAGAAAAGAACTGTTTTATTAAATATAATGCTGTCTAGGTACTAAGTTAAGCATTTGGACTTGCAACAAAATTATGTTAAAAGAGATGATGTAAGAAAAAAAAATCAAGGTTGGATTTTCTCCTATTAATTAAGCGAAATGTTTGTTTAAATGAGCAAGAAGCACGATTTTGAAGCCGGAGTTTCATTAAAAGTATTATTGGAGAACGTCTGAATCGAATTACAAGCATTTTGGGGAAATCCGAAGATATCGAAAAAAATCATATTTTTTCGCCGCCGCTCCCCCCTTTGAAAATTTCGAAAAAATGATTTTTTTTCAAAGTCATATTCTAGATGAACTGTGCTTTTAATATTAATTTTTGATTCAAACTGAATACAAATTCACAAAAATTTTACAAGTTTTGATTCAAATTCACAAAAATTTTACAAGAAAACTGCTTAATGCAAAAAATATTCGAATTTTAAATATAGAAAATGCTTACTTTTTCGAAATATTTTTCCACTATTGAAATCGAATACGTATCTGTCAACGAATCTTTTTTCCTACCAGAAATGAACTGTTTTATTACATATAATGCTTTCTAGGTACTTAGTAAAGCATTTGGACACTGTTTCGTGATATTTTGGAGTTCAATATTTGCAACAACATTATGTTAAAAGAGATGATGTAAGAAAAAACATCAAGGTTTGTTTTTCTCCTATTAATTAAGCGAAATGTTTATTTAAATGAGCAAGAAGCACGATTTTGAAGCCGGAGTTTCATTAAAAGTATTATTGGAGAACGTCTGAATCGAATTAAAAGCATTTTAAGGGAAATCCGAAGATATAGAAAAAAAACATATTTTTTCGCCGCCGCTCCCCCCTTTGAAAATTTCGAAAAAATGATTTTTTTTTCAAAGTCATATTTTAGATGAACTGTGCTTTTAATATTAATTTTTGATTCAAATTGAATACAAATTCACAAAAATTTTACAAGAAGTCTGCTTAATGCAAAAAATATTCGAATTTTTAATATAGAAAAGGCTCATTTTTCGAAATATTTTTCCACTCTTGAAATCGAATACGTATCTGTTCCCGAATCTTTTTTCCTACCAGAAAAGAACTGTTTTATTAAATATAATGCTGTCTAGGTACTAAGTTAAGCATTTGGACTTGCAACAAAATTATGTTAAAAGAGATGATGTAAGAAAAAAAAATCAAGGTTTGATTTTCTCCTATTAATTAAGCGAAATGTTTGTTTAAATGAGCAAGAAGCACGATTTTGAAGCCGGAGTTTCATTAAAAGTATTATTGGAGAACGTCTGAATCGAATTACAAGCATTTTGGGGAAAACCGAAGATATAGAAAAAAAATCATATTTTTTCGCCGCCGCTCCCCCCTTTGAAAATTTCGAAAAAATGATTTTTTTTCAAAGTCATATTTTAGATGAACTGTGCTTTTAATATTAATTTTTGATTCAAACTGAATACAAATTCACACAAATTTTACAAGAAAACTGCTTAATGCAAAAAATATTCGAATTTTAAATATAGAAAATGCTTACTTTTTCGAAATATTTTTCCACTCTTGAAATCGAATACGTTTCTGTCCCCGAATCTTTTTTCCTACCAGAAAAGAACAGTTTTATTACATATAATGCTGTCTAGGTGCTAAGTTAAGCATTTGGACACTGTTTCCTGATATTTTGGAGTTCAATATTTGCAACAAAATTATGTTAAAAGAGATGATGTAAGAAAAAATAATCAAGGTTGGATTTTCTCCTATTAATTAAGCGAAATGTTTGTTTAAATGAGCAAGAAGCAAGATTTTGAAGCCGGAGTTTCATTAAAAGTATTATTGGAGAACGTCGGAATCGAATTACAAGCATTTTGGGGAAATCCGAAGATATCGAAAAAAAATCATATTTTTTCGCCGCCGCTCCCCCCTTTGAAAATTTCGAAAAAATGATTTTTTTTCAATGTGGTATTCTAGATGAACTGTGCTTCTAATATTAATTTTTGATTCAAAGTGAATACAAATTCACAATCATTTTACAAGAAAACTGCTTAATGCAAAAAATATTCGAATTTTAAATATAGAAAATGTTACTTTTTCGAAATATTTTTCCACTCTTGAAATCGAATACGTATCTGTCCCCAAATCTTTTTTCCTACCAGAAAAGAACTGTTTTATTAAATGTAATGCTGTCTAGGTACTAAGTTAAGCATTTGGACACTGTTTCCTGATATTTTGGAGTTCAATATTTGCAAAAAAATTATGTTATAAGATATGATGTAAGAAAAAAAATCAAGGTTTGATTTTCTCCTATTAATTAAGCGAAATGTTTGTTTAAACGAGCAAGAAGCACGATTTTGAAGCCGGAGTTTCATTAAAAGTATTATTGGAGAACGTCTGAATCGAATTACAAGCATTTTGGGGAAATCCGAAGATATCGAAAAGAAATCATATTTTTTCGCCGCCGCTCCCCCCTTTGAAAATTGCGAAAAAATGATTTTTTTCAAAGTCGTATTCTAGATGAACTGTGCTTCTAATATTAATTTTTGATTCAAACTGAATACAAATTCACAAAAATTTTACAAGAAAACTGCTTAATGCAAAAAATATTCGAATTTTAAATATAGAAAATGCTTACCTTTTCGAAATATTTTTCCACTCTTGAAATCGAATACGTTTTTGTTCCCGAATCTTTTTTCCTACCAAAAAAGAACTGTTTTATTACATATAATGCTGTCTAGGTACTAAGTTAAGCATTTGGACACTGTTTCCTGATATTTTGGAGTTCAATATTTGCAACAAAATTATGTTAAAAGAGATGATGTAAGAAAAAAAAATCAAGGTTTGATTTTCTCCTATTAATTAAGCGAAATGTTTGTTTAAATGAGCAAGAAGCACGATTTTGAAGCCGGGGTTTCATTAAAAGTATTATTGGAGAGCGTCTGAATCGAATTACATGCATTTTGGGGAAACCCGAAGATATCGAAAAAAAAATCATATATTTTCGCCGCCGCTCCCCCCTTTGAAAATTTCGAAAAAATGATTTTTTTTCAATGTGGTATTCTAGATGAACTGTGCTTCTAATATTAATTTTTGATTCAAAGTGAATACAAATTCACAATCATTTTACAAGAAAACTGCTTAATGCAAAAAATATTCGAATTTTAAATATAGAAAATGTTACTTTTTCGAAATATTTTTCCACTCTTGAAATCGAATACGTATCTGTCCCCAAATCTTTTTTCCTACCAGAAAAGAACTGTTTTATTAAATGTAATGCTGTCTAGGTACTAAGTTAAGCATTTGGACACTGTTTCCTGATATTTTGGAGTTCAATATTTGCAAAAAAATTATGTTATAAGATATGATGTAAGAAAAAAAATCAAGGTTTGATTTTCTCCTATTAATTAAGCGAAATGTTTGTTTAAACGAGCAAGAAGCACGATTTTGAAGCCGGAGTTTCATTAAAAGTATTATTGGAGAACGTCTGAATCGAATTACAAGCATTTTGGGGAAATCCGAAGATATCGAAAAGAAATCATATTTTTTCGCTGCCGCTCCCCCCTTTGAAAATTGCGAAAAAATGATTTTTTTCAAAGTCGTATTCTAGATGAACTGTGCTTCTAATATTAATTTTTGATTCAAACTGAATACAAATTCACAAAAATTTTACAAGAAAACTGCTTAATGCAAAAAATATTCGAATTTTAAATATAGAAAATGCTTACCTTTTCGAAATATTTTTCCACTCTTGAAATCGAATACGTTTTTGTTCCCGAATCTTTTTTCCTACCAAAAAAGAACTGTTTTATTACATATAATGCTGTCTAGGTACTAAGTTAAGCATTTGGACACTGTTTCCTGATATTTTGGAGTTCAATATTTGCAACAAAATTATGTTAAAAGAGATGATGTAAGAAAAAAAAATCAAGGTTCGATTTTCTCCTATTAATTAAGCGAAATGTTTGTTTAAATGAGCAGGAAGCACGATTTTGAAGCCGGAGTTTCATTAAAAGTATTATTGGAGAACGCCTGAATCGAATTACAAGCATTTTGAGGAAATCCGAAGATATCGAAAAAAAATCATAATTTTCGCCGCCGCTCCCCCCTTTGAAAATTTCGAAAAAATGATTTTTTTTCAAAGTCGTATTCTAGATGAACTGTGCTTCTAATATTAATTTTTGATTCAAACTGAGTACAAATTCACAAAAATTTTACAAGAAAACTGCTTAATGCAAAAAATATTCGAATTTTGAATATAGAAAATGCTTACTTTTTCGAAATATTTTTCCACTCTCGAAATCGAATACGTAAATGTTCCCGAATCTTTTTTCCTACCGGAAAAGAACTGTTTTATTACATATAATGATGTCTAGGTACTAAGTTAAGCATTTGGACACTGTTTCCTGATATTTTGGAGTTCAATATTTGCAACAAAATTATGTTAAAAGAGATGATGTAAGAAAAAAAAATCAACGTTTGATTTTCTCCTATTAATTAAGCGAAATGTTTGTTTAACTGAGCAAGAAGCACGATTTTGAAGCCGGAGTTTCATTAAAAGTTTTATTGGAGAACGTCTGAATCGAATTACAAGCATTTTGGGGAAATCCGAAGATATCGAAAAAAAAATCATATTTTTTCGCCGCCGCTCCCCCCTTTGAAAATTTCGAAAAAATGATTTTTTTTCAAAGTCATATTCTAGATGAACTGTGCTTTTAATATTAATTTTTGATTCAAACTGAATACAAATTCACAAAAATTTTACAAGAAAACTGCTTAATGCAAAAAATATTCGAATTTTAAATATAGAAAATGCTTACTTTTTCGAAATATTTTTCCACTCTTGAAATCGAATACGTATCTGTTCACGAATCTTTTTTCATACCAGAAAAGGACTGATTGTTACATATAATGCTGTCTAGGTACTAAGTTAAGCATTTGGACACTGTTTCCTGATATTTTGGAGTTCAATATTTGCAACAAAATTATGTTAAAAGAGATGATGTAAGAAAAAAATATCAAGGTTTGATTTTCTCCTAATAATTAAGCGAAATGTTTGTTTAAATGAGCAAGAAGCACGATTTTGAAGCCGGAGTTTCATTAAAAGTATTATTGGAGAACGTCTGAATCGAACTACAAGCATTTTGGGGAAATCCGAAGATATCGAAAAAAAATCATATTTTTTCGCCGCCGCTCCCCCCTTTGAAAATTTCAGAAAATGATTTTTTTTCAAAGTCATATTCTAGATGAACTGTGCTTTTAATATTAACCACGAGCATCACTTACTAAAAACAAATTTGAAAATTTAGCTCTGAGAACATTTTATTGACAAAAAAACAGAGATTTGAAATCCGACGCTATTTTGCTTCATCCTGCTGGACTATAGCCCATGGTTTCAAAATGCACTTTTTTCTGAATTCGCAAATGACGATTTCTATGATATCGACTACCACGAGCATCACTTACTGAACACAAATTTGAAAATTTAGCTCTGAGAACATTTTATTGGCAAAAATACAGAGATTTGAAACCCGAGGCTATTTTGCTTCATCCTGCTGGACTATAGCCCATGCTTTCAAAATGCACTTTTTTCCCGAATTCGCAAATGACGATTTCTATTATATTGATAACCACGAGCATCACTTACTAAAAACAAGTTTGAAAATTTAGCTCTGAGAACATTTTATTGACAAAAATACAGAGATTTGAAATCCGAGGCTATTTTGCTTCATCCTGCTGGACTATAGCCCATGGTTTCAAAATGCGCTTTTTTCCTGAATTTTCAAATGACGATTTCTATGATATCGACTACCACGAGCATCACTTACTGAACACAAATTTGAAAATTTAGCTCTGAGAACATTTTATTGGCAAAAATACAGAGATTTGAAACCCGAGGCTATTTTGCTTCATCCTGCTGGACTATAGCCCATGCTTTCAAAATGCACTTTTTTCCCGAATTCGCAAATGACGATTTCTATTATATTGATAAGCACGAGCATTACTTACTGAACACAAATTTGAAAATTTAGCTCTGAGAACATTTTATTGACAAAAAAACAGAGATTTGAAATCCGAGGCTATTTTGCTTCATCCTGCTGGACTATAGCCCATGGTTTCAAAATGCACTTTTTTCCCGAATTCGCAAATGACGATTTCTATTATATTGATAACCACGAGTATCACTTACTTAAAACAAATTTGAAAATTTAGCTCTGAGAACATTTTATTGACAAAAAAACAGAGATTTGAAATCCGAGGCTATTTTGCTTCATCCTGCTGGACTATAGCCCATGGTTTCAAAATGCACTTTTTTCCTGAATTCGCAAATGACGACTTCTATGATATTGATAAGCACGAGCATTACTTACTGAACACAAATTTGAATATTTAGCTCTGAGAACATTTTATTGACAAAAAAACAGAGATTTGAAATCCGAGGCTATTTTGCTTCATCCTGCTGGACTATAGCCCATGGTTTCAAAATGCACTTTTTTCTATGATATTTATAAGCACGAGCATCACTTTCTGAATACAAATTTGAAAATTTGTCTCTGAGAACCTTTTATTGATAAGAACGAGCATCACTTACTGAACACAAATTTGAAAATTTAGCTCTGAGAACATTTTATTGACAAAAATACAGAGATTTGAAATCCGAGGCTATTTTGCTTCATCCTGATGGACTATAGCCCATGGTTACAAAATGCACTTTTTCCCGAATTCGCAAATGACGATTTCTATTATATTGATAACCACGAGCATCACTTACTAAAAACAAGTTTGAAAATTTAGCTCTGAGAACATTTTATTGACAAAAAAACAGAGATTTGAAATCCGAGGCTATTTTGCTTCATCCTGCTGGGCTATAGCCCATGGTTTCAAAATGCGCTTTTTTTCCTGAATTCTCAAATGACGATTTGTATGATATCGACTACCACGAGCATCACTTACTGAACACAAATTTGAAAATTTAACTCTGAGAACATTTTATTGGCAAAAAGACAGAGATTTGAAACCCGAGGCTATTTTGCTTCATCCTGCTGGACTATAGCCCATGGTTTCAAAATGCACTTTTTTCCCGAATTCGCAAATGACGATTTCTATTATATTGATAACCACGAGCATCACTTACTAAAAACAAATTTGAAAATTTAGCTCTGAGAAATCCGAGGCTATTTTGCTTCATCCTGCTGGACTATAGCCCATGGTTTCAAAATGCACTTTTTTCCCGAATTCGCAAATGACGATTTCTATTATATTGATAACCACGAGCATCACTTACTAAAAACAAGTATGAAAATTTAGCTCTGAGAACATTTTATTGACAAAAAAACAGAGATTTGAAATCCGAGGCTATTTTGCTTCATCCTGCTGGACTATAGCCCATGGTTTCAAAATTCACTTTTTTCCTGAATTCGCAAATGACGACTTCTATGATATTGATAAGCACGAGCATTACTTACTGAGCACAAATTTGAAAATTTAGCTCTGAGAACATTTTATTGACAAAAAAACAGAGATTTGAAATCCGAGGCTATTTTGCTTCATCCTGCTGGACTATAGCCCATGGTTTCAAAATGCACTTTTTTCCCGAATTCGCAAATGACGATTTCTATTATATTGATAACCACGAGCATCACTTACTAAAAACAAATTTGAAAATTAAGCTCTGAGAACATTTTATTGACAAAAAAACAGAGATTTGAAATCCGAGGCTATTTTGCTTCATCCTGCTGGACTATAGCCCATGGATTCAAAATGTACTTTTTTCCTGAATTCGCAAATGACGATTTCTATTATATTGATAAGAACGAGCATCACTTACTGAACACAAATTTGAAAATTTAGCTCTGAGAACATTTTATTGACAAAAATACAGAGATTTTAATTCCGAGGCCCATGGTTTCAAAATGCACTTTTTTCTATGATATTTATAAGCACGAGCATCACTTTCTGAATACAAATTTGAAAATTTATCTCTGAGAACCTTTTATTGATAAGAACGAGCATCACTTACTGAACACAAATTTGAAAATTTAGCTCTGAGAACATTTTATTGACAAAAATACAGAGATTTGAATTCCGAGGCCCATGGTTTCAAAATGCACTTTTTTCTATGATATTTATAAGCACGAGCATCACTTTCTGAATACAAATTTGAAAATTTAGCTCTGAGAACCTTTTATTGATAAGAACGAGCATCACTTACTGAACACAAATTCTGAAAATTTAGCTCTGAGAACCTTTTATTGACAAAAATACAGAGATTTGAAATCCGAGGCTATTTTGCTTAATTCTGCTGGACTTGGTTTCAAAATGCACTTTTTTCCTAAATTCGCAAATGACGATTTCTATGATATTGATATGAACGAGCATCACTTACTGAACACAAATTTGAAAATTTAGCTCTGAGAACTTTTTATTGACAAAAATACAGAGATTTGAAATCCGAGGCTATTTTGCTCAATTCTGCTGGACTATAGCCCATGGTTTCAAAATGCACTTTTTTCCTGAATTCGCAAATAACGATTTCTTTGATATTGATAAGAATGAGCATCACTTACTGAACACAAATTTGAAAATTTAGCTCTGAGAACAATTTATTGGCAAAAATACTGAGATGTGAAAACCGAGGCTATTTTGCTTAATTCTGCTGGACTTGGTTTCAAAATGCACTTTTTTCCTAAATTCGCAAATGACGATTTCTATGATATTGATATGAACGAGCATCACTTACTGAACACAAATTTGAAAATTTAGCTCTGAGAACATTTTATTGACAAAAATACAGAGATTTGAAATCCGAAGCCCATGGTTTCAAAATGCACTTTTTTCCTGAATTCTCAAATGACGATTTCTATGATATCGACTACCACGAGCATCACTTACTGAACACAAATTTGAAAATTTAGCTCTGAGAACATTTTATTGACAAAAATACAGAGATTTGAAATCCGAGGCTATTTTGCTTCATCCTGCTGGACTATAGCCCATGGTTTCAAAATTCACTTTTTTCCTGAATTCGCAAATGACGATTTGTATGATATTGATAAGCACGAGCATCACTTACTGAACACAAATTTAAAAATTTAGCTCTGAGAACATTTTATTGACAAAAATACAGAGATTTGAATTCCGAAGCTATTTTGCTTAATTCTGCTGGACTTGGTTTCAAAATGCACTTTTTTCCTTAATTCGCAAATGACGATTTCTATGATATTGATATGAACGAGCATCACATACTGAACACAAATTTGAAAATTTAGCTCTGAGAACTTTTTATTGACAAAAATACAGAGATTTGAAATCCGAGGCTATTTTGCTCAATTCTGCTGGACTATAGCCCATGGTTTCAAAATGCACTTTTTTCCTGAATTCGCAAATAACGATTTCTTTGATATTGATAAGAACGAGCATCACTTACTGAACACAAATTTGAAAATTTAGCTCTGAGAACAATTTATTGGCAAAAATACTGACTTGTGAAATCCGAGGCTATTTTGCTTAATTCTGCTGGACTTGGTTTCAAAATGCACTTTTTTCCTAAATTCGCAAATGACGATTTCTATGATATTGATATGAACGAGCATCACTTACTGAACACAAATTTGAAAATTT
This sequence comes from Orthonevra nobilis, assembly GCA_963555765.1. Taxonomy (NCBI): domain Eukaryota; kingdom Metazoa; phylum Arthropoda; class Insecta; order Diptera; family Syrphidae; genus Orthonevra; species Orthonevra nobilis. The sequence continues at coordinate 15,352 of CAUVXE010000217.1, forward strand.
AGCTCTGAGAACATTTTATTGACAAAAATACAGAGATTTGAATTCCGAGGCCCATGGTTTCAAAATGCACTTTTTTCTATGATATTTATAAGCACGAGCATCACTTTCTGAATACAAATTTGAAAATTTATCTCTGAGAACCTTTTATTGATAAGAACGAGCATCACTTACTGAACACAAATTTGAAAATTTAGCTCTGAGAACATTTTATTGACAAAAATACAGAGATTTGAATTCCGAGGCCCATGGTTTCAAAATGCACTTTTTTCTATGATATTTATAAGCACGAGCATCACTTTCTGAATACAAATTTGAAAATTTAGCTCTGAGAACCTTTTATTGATAAGAACGAGCATCACTTACTGAACACAAATTTGAAAATTTAGCTCTGAGAACCTTTTATTGACAAAAATACGTAAATTCTAAATCCGAGGCTATTTTGCTTAATTCTGTTGGACAATAGCCCATGGTTTCAAAATTCACTTTTTTCCTTAATTCGCAAATGACGATTTCTATTATATTGATAACCACAAGCATCACTTACTGAACACAAATTTGAAAATTTAGCTCTGAGAACATTTTATTGACAAAAATACAGAGATTTGAAATCCGAGGCCCATGGTTTCAAAATGCACTTTTTTTCCTGAATTCTCAAATGACGATTTCTATGATATCGACTACCACGAGCATCACTTACTGAACACAAATTTGAAAATTTAGCTCTGAGAACATTTTATTGACAAAAATACAGAGATTTGAAATCCGAGGCTATTTTGCTTCATCCTGCTGGACTATAGCCCATGGTTTCAAAATTCACTTTTTTCCTGAATTCGCAAATGACGATTTGTATGATATTGATAAGCACGAGCATCACTTACTGAACACAAATTTGAAAATTTAGCTCTGAGAACATTTTATTGACAAAAATACAGAGATTTGAAATCCGAGGCCCATGGTTTCAAAATGCACTTTTTTCTATGATATTTATAAGCACGAGCATCACTTTCTGAATACAAATTTGAAAATTTAGCTCTGAGAACCTTTTATTGACAAAAATACAGAAATTCTAAATCCGAGGCTATTTTGCTTAATTCTGTTGGACAATAGCCCATGGTTTCAAAATTCACTTTTTTTTCTAAATTCGCAAATGACGATTTCTATTATATTGATAACCACGAGCATCACTTACTGAACACAAATTTGAAAATTTAGCTCTGAGAACATTTTATTGACAAAAATACAGAGATTTGAAATCCGAGGCTATTTTGCTACATCCTGCTGGACTATAGCCCATGGTTTCAAAATTCACTTTTTTCCTGAATTCGGAAATGACGATTTGTATGATATTGATAAGCACGAGCATCACTTACTGAACACAAATTTGAAAATTTAGCTCTGAGAACATTTTATTGACAAAAATACAGAGATTTGAATTCCGAGGCCCATGGTTTCAAAATGCACTTTTTTCCTGAATTCGCAAATAACGATTTCTATGATATTGATAAGAACGAGCATCACTTACTGAACACAAATTTGAAAATTTAGCACTGAGAACATTTTATTGGCAAAAATACTGAGATTTGAAATCCGAGGCTATTTTGCTTAATTCTGCTGGACTATAGCCCATGGTTTCAAAATGCACTTTTTTCCTGAACTCTCAAATGGCGATTTCTATGATATTCACGAGCATCACTTTCTGAATACAAATTTGAAAATTTAGCTCTGAGAACCTCTTATTGACAAAAATACAGAGATTTGAAATCCGAGGCTATTTTGCTTAATTCTGCTGGACTTGGTTCCAAAATGCACTTTTTTCCTTAATTCGCAAATGACGATTTCTATGATATTGATATGAACGAGCATCACTTACTGAACACAAATTTGAAAATTTAGCTCTGAGAACTTTTTATTGACAAAAATACAGAGATTTGAAATCCGAGGCTATATCGCTTAATTCTGCTGGACTATAGCCCATGGTTTCAAAATGTACTTTTTTCCTGAATTCTCAAATGACGATTTCTATGATATTCTAAGCACGAGCATCACTTTCTGAATACAAATTTGAAAATTTAGCTCTGAGAACCTTTTATTGGCAAAAATACTGAGATGTGAAATCCGAGGCTATTTTGCTTAATTCTGCTGGACTTGGTTTCAAAATGCACTTTTTTCCTACATTCGCAAATGACGATTTCTATGATATTGATATGAACGAGCATCACTTACTGAACACAAATTTGAAAATTTAGCTCTGAGAACATTTTATTGACAAAAATACAGAGATTTGAAATCCGAGGCTATTTTGCTTAATTCTGCTGGACTATAGCCCATGGTTTCAAAATTCACTTTTTTCCTGAATTTGAAAATGACGATTTGTATGATATTGATAAGCACGAGCATCACTTACTGAACACAAATTTGAAAATTTAGCTCTGAGAACATTTTATTGACAAAAATACAGAGATTTGAATTCCGAG
>CAUVXE010000218.1:0-26995 GCA_963555765.1 Orthonevra nobilis
GAAATCCGAAGATATCGAAAAAAATCATATTTTTTCGCCGCCGCTCCCCCCTTGGAAAATTTCGAAAAAATGATTTTTTTTCAAAGTCGTATTCTAGATGAACTGTGCTTCTAATATTAATTTTTGATTCAAACTGAATACAAATTCACAAAAATTTTACAAGAAAACTGCTTAATGCAAAAAATATTCGAATTTTAAATATTGAAAATGCTTACTTTTTCGAAATATTTTTCCACTCTTGAAATCGAATACGTATCTGTTCCCGAATCTTTTTTCCTACCAGAAAAGAACTGATTTATTACATATAATGCTGTCTAGGTACTAAGTTAAGCATTTGGAAACTGTTTCCTGATATTTTGGAGTTCAATATTTGCAACAAAATTATGTTAAAAGAGATGATGTAAGAAAAAAAAATCAAGGTTTGATTTTCTCCTATTAATTAAGCAAAATGTTTGTTTAAATGAGCAAGAAGCACGATTTTGAAGCCGAAGTTTCATTAAAAGTATTATTGGCGAACGTCTGAATCGAATTACAAGCATTTTGGGGAAATCCGAAGATATCGAAAAAAAATCATATTTTTTCGCCGCCGCTCCCCCCTTGGAAAATTTCGAAAAAATGATTTTTTTTTCAAAGTCGTATTCTAGATGAACTGTGCTTCTAATATTAATTTTTGATTCAAACTGAGTACAAATTCACAAAAATTTTACAAGAAATCTGCTTAATGCAAAAAATATTCGAATTTTAAATATTGAAAATGCTTACTTTTTCGAAATATTTTTCCACTCTTGAAATCGAATACGTATCTGTTCCCGAATCTTTTTTCTTACCAGAAAAGAACTGATTTATTACATATAATGCTGTCTAGGTACTAAGTTAAGCATTTGGACACTGTTTCCTGATATTTTGGAGTTCAATATTTGCAACAAAATTATGTTAAAAGAGATGATGTAAGAAAAAAAAAATCAAGGTTTGATTTTCTCCTATTAATTAAGCGAAATGTTTGTTTAAATGAGCAAGAAGCACGATTTTGAAGCCGGAGTTTCATTAAAAGTATTATTGGAGAACGTCTGAATCGAATTACAAGCATTTTGGGGAAATCCGAAGATATCGAAAAAAATCATATTTTTTCGCCGCCGCTCCCCCCTTGGAAAATTTCGAAAAAATGATTTTTTTTCAAAGTCGTATTCTAGATGAACTGTGCTTCTAATATTAATTTTTGATTCAAACTGAGAAGAAATTCAGAAAAATTTTACAAGAAATCTGCTTAATGCAAAAAATATTCGAATTTTAAATATAGAAAATGCTTACTTTTTCGAAATATTTTTCCACTCTTGAAATCGAATACGTATCTGTTCCCAAATCTTTTTTTCTTACCAGAAAAGAACTGTTTTATTACATATAATGCTGTCTAGGTACTAAGTTAAGCATTTGGACACTGTTTCCTGATATTTTGGAGTTCAATATTTGCAACAAAATTATGTTAAAAGAGATGATGTAAGAAAAAAAAATCAAGATTTGATTTTCTCCTATTAATTAAGCAAAATGTTTGTTTAAATGAGCAAGAAGCACGATTTTGAAGCCGAAGTTTCATTAAAAGTATTACTGGAGAACGTCTGAATCGAATCACAAGCATTTTGGGGAAATCCGAAGATATCGAAAAAAATCATATTTTTTCGCCGCCGCTCCCCCCTTGGAAAATTTCGAAAAAATGATTTTTTTTCAAAATCGTATTCTAGATGAACTGTGCTTCTAATATTAATTTTTGATTCAAACTGAATATAAATTCAAAAAAATTTTACAAGAAAACTGCTTAATGCAAAAAATATTCGAATTTTAAATACAGAAAATGCTTACTTTTTCGAAATATTTTTCCACTCTTGAAATCGAATACGTATCTGTTCCCGAATCTTTTTTCCTACCAGAAAAGAACTGATTTATTACATATAATGCTGTCTAGGTACTAAGTTAAGCATTTGGAAACTGTTTCCTGATATTTTGGAGTTCAATATTTGCAACAAAATTATGTTAAAAGAGATGATGTAAGAAAAAAAAATCAAGGTTTGATTTTCTCCTATTAATTAAGCAAAATGTTTGTTTAAATGAGCAAGAAGCACGATTTTGAAGCCGAAGTTTCATTAAAAGTATTATTGGAGAACGTCTGAATCGAATTACAAGCATTTTGGGGAAATCCGAAGATATCGAAAAAAATCATATTTTTTCGCCGCCGCTCCCCCCTTGGAAAATTTCGAAAAAATGATTTTTTTTCAAAGTCGTATTCTAGATGAACTGTGCTTCTAATATTAATTTTTGATTCAAACTGAGTACAAATTCACAAAAATTTTACAAGAAATCTGCTTAATGCAAAAAATATTCGAATTTTAAATATAGAAAATGCTTACTTTTTCGAAATATTTTTCCACTCTTGAAATCGAATACGTATCTGTCCCCAAATCTTTTTAAGGTAAGGTACTAAGTTAAGCATTTGGACACTGTTTCCTGATATTTTGGAGTTCAATATTTGCAACAAAATTATGTTAAAAGAGATGATGTAAAAAAAAAAAATCAAGGTTTGATTTTCTCCTATTAATTAAGCAAAATGTTTGTTTAAATGAGCAAGAAGCACGAATTTGAAGGCGGAGTTTCATTAAAAGTATTATTGGAGAACTTCTGAATCGAATTACAAGCATTTTGGGGAAATCCGAAGATATCGAAAAAAAATCATATTTTTTCGCCGCCGCTCCCCCCTTTGAAAATTTCGAAAAAATGATTTTTTTTCAAAGTCATATTCTAGATGAACTGTGCTTCTAATATTAATTTTTGATTCAAACTGAGTACAAATTCACAAAAATTTTACAAGAAATCTGCTTAATGCAAAAAATATTCGAATTTTAAATATAGAAAATGCTTACTTTTTCGAAATATTTTTCCACTCTTGAAATCGAATACGTATCTGTCCCCAAATCTTTTTTTCTTACCAGAAAAGAACTGTTTTATTACATATAATGCTGTCTAGGTACTAAGTTAAGCATTTGGACACTGTTTCCTGATATTTTGGAGCTCAATATTTGCAACAAAATTATGTTAAAAGAGATAATGTAAGAAAAAAAAATCAAGGTTTGATTTTCTCCTATTAATTAAGCGAAATGTTTGTTTAAATGAGCAAGAAGCACGAATTTGAAGCCGGAGTTTCATTAAAAGTATTATTGGAGAACGTCTGAATCGAATTACAAGCATTTTGGGGAAATCCGAAGATATCGAAAAAAAATCATATTTTTTCGCCGCCGCTCCCCCCTTTGAAAATTTCGAAAAAATGATTTTTTTTCAAAGTCATATTCTAGATGAACTGTGCTTCTAATATTAATTTTTGATTCAAACTGAGTACAAATTCACAAAAATTTTACAAGAAATCTGCTTAATGCAAAAAATATTCGAATTTTAAATATAGAAAATGCTTACTTTTTCGAAATATTTTTCCACTCTTGAAATCGAATACGTATCTGTTCCCGAATCTTTTTTTCTTACCAGAAAAGAACTGTTTTATTACATATAATGCTGTCTAGGTACTAAGTTATGCATTTGGACACTGTTTCCTGATATTTTGGAGCTCAATATTTGCAACAAAATTATGTTAAAAGAGATGATGTAAGAAAAAAAAATCAAGGTTTGATTTTCTCCTATTAATTAAGCAAAATGTTTGTTTAAATGAGCAAGAAGCACGATTTTGAAGCCGAAGTTTCATTAAAAGTATTATTGGAGAACGTCTGAATCGAGTTACAAGCATTTTGGGGAAATCCGAAGATATCGAAAAAAAATCATATTTTTTCGCCGCCGCTCCCCCCTTTGAAAATTTCGAAAAATGATTTTTTTTCAAAGTCGTATTCTAGATGAACTGTGCTTCTAATATTAATTTTTGATTCAAACTGAATACAAATTCACAAAAATTTTACAAGAAAACTGCTTAATGCAAAAAATATTCGAATTTTAAATATAGAAAATGCTTACTTATTCGAAATATTTTTCCACTCTTGAAATCGAATACGTATCTGTTCCCGAATCTTTTTTTCTTACCAGAAAAGAACTGTTTTATTACATATAATGCTGTCTAGGTACTAAGTTAAGCATTTGGACACTGTTTCCTGATATTTTGGAGTTCAAAATTTGCAACAAAATTATGTTAAAAGAGATGATGTAAGAAAAAAAAAATCAAGGTTTGATTTTCTCCTATTAATTAGCGAAATGTTTGTTTAAATGAGCAAGAAGCACGATTTTGAAGCCGAGGTTTCATTAAAAGTATTATTGGAGAACGTCTGAATCGAATTACAAGCATTTTGGGGAAATCCGAAGATATAGAAAAAAAATCATATTTTTTCGCCGCCGCTCCCCCCTTTGAAAATTTCGAAAAAATGATTTTTTTTCAAAGTCATATTCTAGATGAACTGTGCTTCTAATATTAATTTTTGATTCAAACTGAGTACAAATTCACAAAAATTTTACAAGAAATCTGCTTAATGCAAAAAATATTCGAATTTTAAATATAGAAAATGCTTACTTATTCGAAATATTTTTCCACTCTTGAAATCGAATACGTATCTGTTCCCGAATCTTTTTTTCTTACCAGAAAAGAACAGTTTTATTACATATAATGCTGTCTAGGTACTAAGTTAAGCATTTGGACACTGTTTCCTGATATTTTGGAGTTCAAAATTTGCAACAAAATTATGTTAAAAGAGATGATGTAAGAAAAAAAAATCAAGGTTTGATTTTCTCCTATTAATTAAGCAAAATGTTTGTTTAAATGAGCAAGAAGCACGATTTTGAAGCCGAAGTTTCATTAAAAGTATTATTGGAGAACGTCTGAATCGAATTACAAGCATTTTGGGGAAATCCGAAGATATCGAAAAAAAATCATATTTTTTCGCCGCCGCTCCCCCCTTGGAAAATTTCGAAAAAATGATTTTTTTTCAAAGTCGTATTCTAGATGAACTGTGCTTCTAATATTAATTTTTGATTCAAACTGAGTACAAATTCACAAAAAATTTACAAGAAATCTGCTTAATGCAAAAAATATTCGAATTTTAAATATTGAAAATGCTTACTTTTTCGAAATATTTTTCCACTCTTGAAATCGAATACGTATCTGTTCCCGAATCTTTTTTTCTTACCAGAAAAGAACTGTTTTATTACATATAATGCTGTCTAGGTACTAAGTTAAGCATTTGGACACTGATTCCTGATATTTTGGAGTTCAATATTTGCAACAAAATTATGTTAAAAGAGATGATGTAAGAAAAAAAAAATCAAGGTTTGATTTTCTCCTATTAATTAAGCGAAATGTTTGTTTAAACGAGCAAGAAGCACGGTTTTGAAGCCGGAGTTTCATTAAAAGTATTATTGGAGAACGTCTGAATCGAATTACAGGCATTTTGGGGAAATCCGAAGATATCGAAAAAAAATGATGAAATGATTTTTTTTCAAAGTCGTATTCTAGATGAACTGTGCTTCTAATATTAATTTTTGATTCAAACTGAGTACAAATTCACAAAAATTTTACAAGAAATCTGCTTAATGCAAAAAATATTCGAATTTTAAATATTGAAAATGCTTACTTTTTCGAAATATTTTTCCACTCTTGAAATCGAATACGTATCTGTTCCCGAATCTTTTTTTCTTACCAGAAAAGAACTGTTTTATTACATATAATGCTGTCTAGGTACTAAGTTAAGCATTTGGACACTGTTTCCTGATATTTTGGAGTTCAATATTTGCAACAAAATTATGTTAAAAGAGATGATGTAAGAAAAAAAAATCAAGGTTTGATTTTCTCCTATTAATTAAGCAAAATGTTTGTTTAAATGAGCAAGAAGCACGAATTTGAAGCCGGAGTTTCATTAAAAGTATTATTGGAGAACGTTTGAATCGAATTACAAGCATCCAAACAAACAACAAACAAACCAAGCAAACAAACAACAACAAATCCGAAGATATCGAAAAAAAATCATATTTTTTCGCCGCCGCTCCCCCCTTTGAAAATTTCGAAAAAATGATTTTTTTTTCAAAGTCTTTTCTAGATGAACTGTGCTTCTAATATTAATTTTTGATTCAAACTGAGTACAAATTCACAAAAATTTTACAAGAAAACTGCTTAATGCAAAAAATATTCGAATTTTAAATATAGAAAATGCTTTTTTTTTCGAAATATTTTTCCACTCTTGAAATCGAATACGTATCTGTTCCCGAATCTTTTTTTCTTACCAGAAAAGAACTGTTTTTTTACATATAATGCTGTCTAGGTACTAAGTTAAGCATTTGGACACTGTTTCCTGATATTTTGGAGTTCAATATTTGCAACAAAATTATGTTAAAAGAGATGATGTAAGAAAAAAAAATCAAGGTTTGATTTTCTCCTATTAATTAAGCAAAATGTTTGTTTAAATGAGCAAGAAGCACGATTTTGAAGCCGAAGTTTCATTAAAAGTATTATTGGAGAACGTCTGAATCGAATTATAAGCATTTTGGGGAAATCCGTAGATATCGAAAAAAAATCATATTTTTTCGCCGCCGCTCCCCCCTTGGAAAATTTCGAAAAAATGATTTTTTTTCAAAGTCGTATTCTAGATGAACTGTGCTTCTTATATTAATTTTTGCTTCAAACTGAGTACAAATTCACAAAAATTTTACAAGAAAACTGCTTAATGCAAAAAATATTCGAATTTTAAATATAGAAAATGCTTACTTTTTCGAAATATTTTTCCACTCTTGAAATCGAATACGTATCTGTTCCCGAATCTTTTTTTCTTACCAGAAAAGAACTGTTTTATTACATATAATGCTGTCTAGTTACTAAGTTAAGCATTTGGACACTGTTTCCTGATATTTTGGAGTTCAATATTTGCAACAAAATTATGTTAAAAGAGATGATGTAAAAAAAAAAAATCAAGGTTTGATTTTCTCCTATTAATTAAGCAAAATGTTTGTTTAAATGAGCAAGAAGCACGAATTTGAAGGCGGAGTTTCATTAAAAGTATTATTGGAGAACTTCTGAATCGAATTACAAGCATTTTGGGGAAATCCGAAGATATCGAAAAAAAATCATATTTTATCGCCGCCGCTCCCCCCTTTGAAAATTTCGAAAAAATGATTTTTTTTCAAAGTCGTATTCTAGATGAACTGTGCTTCTAATATTAATTTTTGATTCAAACTGAGTACAAATTCACAAAAATTTTACAAGAAATCTGCTTAATGCAAAAAATATTCGAATTTTAAACATAGAAAATGCTTACTTTTTCGAAATATTTTTCCACTCTTGAAATCGAATACGTATCTGTTCCCGAATCTTTTTTTCTTACCAGAAAAGAACTGTTTTATTACATATAATGCTGTCTAGGTACTAAGTTATGCATTTGGACACTGTTTCCTGATATTTTGGAGCTCAATATTTGCAACAAAATTATGTTAAAAGAGATGATGTAAGAAAAAAAAATCAAGGTTTGATTTTCTGCTATTAATTAAGCAAAATGTTTGTTTAAATGAGCAAGAAGCACGATTTTGAAGCCGAAGTTTCATTAAAAGTATTATTGGAGAACGTCTGAATCGAGTTACAAGCATTTTGGGGAAATCCGAAGATATCGAAAAAAAATCATATTTTTTCGCCGCCGCTCCCCCCTTTGAAAATTTCGAAAAATGATTTTTTTTCAAAGTCGTATTCTAGATGAACTGTGCTTCTAATATTAATTTTTGATTCAAACTGAATACAAATTCACAAAAATTTTACAAGAAAACTGCTTAATGCAAAAAATATTCGAATTTTAAATATAGAAAATGCTTACTTATTCGAAATATTTTTCCACTCTTGAAATCGAATACGTATCTGTTCCCGAATCTTTTTTTCTTACCAGAAAAGAACTGTTTTATTACATATAATGCTGTCTAGGTACTAAGTTAAGCATTTGGACACTGTTTCCTGATATTTTGGAGTTCAAAATTTGCAACAAAATTATGTTAAAAGAGATGATGTAAGAAAAAAAAAATCAAGGTTTGATTTTCTCCTATTAATTAGCGAAATGTTTGTTTAAATGAGCAAGAAGCACGATTTTGAAGCCGAGGTTTCATTAAAAGTATTATTGGAGAACGTCTGAATCGAATTACAAGCATTTTGGGGAAAACCGAAGATATAGAAAAAAAATAATATTTTTTCGCCGCCGCTCCCCCCTTTGAAAATTTCGAAAAAATGATTTTTTTTCAAAGTCATATTCTAGATGAACTGTGCTTCTAATATTAATTTTTGATTCAAACTGAGTACAAATTCACAAAAATTTTACAAGAAATCTGCTTAATGCAAAAAATATTCGAATTTTAAATATAGAAAATGCTTACTTTTTCGAAATATTTTTCCACTCTTGAAATCGAATACGTATCTGTTCCCGAATCTTTTTTTCTTATCAGAAAAGAACTGTTTTATTACATATAATGCTGTCTAGGTACTAAGTTAAGCATTTGGACACTGTTTCCTGATATTTTGGAGTTCAATATTTGCAACAAAATTATGTTAAAAGAGATGATGTAAGAAAAAAAAATCAAGGTTTGATTTTCTCCTATTAATTAAGCAAAATGTTTGTTTAAATGAGCAAGAAGCACGATTTTGAAGCCGAAGTTTCATTAAAAGTATTATTGGAGAACGTCGGAATCGAGTCAAGCATTTTGGGGAAATCCGAAGATATCGAAAAAAAATCATATTTTTTCGCCGCCGCTCCCCCCTTTGAAAATTTCGAAAAATGATTTTTTTTTCAAAGTCGTATTCTAGATGAACTGTGCTTCTAATATTAATTTTTGATTCAAACTGAATACAAATTCACAAACATTTTACAAGAAAACTGCTTAATGCAAAAAATATTCGAATTTTAAATATAGAAAATGCTTACTTATTCGAAATATTTTTCCACTCTTGAAATCGAATACGTATCTGTTCCCGAATCTTTTTTTCTTACCAGAAAAGAACAGTTTTATTACATATAATGCTGTCTAGGTACTAAGTTAAGCATTTGGACACTGTTTCCTGATATTTTGGAGTTCAAAATTTGCAACAAAATTATGTTAAAAGAGATGATGTGAGAAAAAAAAATCAAGGTTTGATTTTCTCCTATTAATTAAGCAAAATGTTTGTTTAAATGAGCAAGAAGCACGATTTTGAAGCCGAAGTTTCATTAAAAGTATTATTGGAGAACGTCTGAATCGAATTACAAGCATTTTGGGGAAATCCGAAGATATCGAAAAAAAATCATATTTTTTCGCCGCCGCTCCCCCCTTGGAAAATTTCGAAAAAATGATTTTTTTTCAAAGTCGTATTCTAGATGAACTGTGCTTCTAATATTAATTTTTGATTCAAACTGAGTACAAATTCACAAAAAATTTACAAGAAATCTGCTTAATGCAAAAAATATTCGAATTTTAAATATTGAAAATGCTTACTTTTTCGAAATATTTTTCCACTCTTGAAATCGAATACGTATCTGTTCCCGAATCTTTTTTTCTTACCAGAAAAGAACTGTTTTATTACATATAATGCTGTCTAGGTACTAAGTTAAGCATTTGGACACTGATTCCTGATATTTTGGAGTTCAATATTTGCAACAAAATTATGTTAAAAGAGATGATGTAAGAAAAAAAAATCAAGGTTTGATTTTCTCCTATTAATTAAGCGAAATGTTTGTTTAAACGAGCAAGAAGCACGGTTTTGAAGCCGGAGTTTCATTAAAAGTATTATTGGAGAACGTCTGAATCGAATTACAGGCATTTTGGGGAAATCCGAAGATATCGAAAAAAAATGATGAAATGATTTTTTTTCAAAGTCGTATTCTAGATGAACTGTGCTTCTAATATTAATTTTTGATTCAAACTGAGTACAAATTCACAAAAATTTTACAAGAAATCTGCTTAATGCAAAAAATATTCGAATTTTAAATATTGAAAATGCTTACTTTTTCGAAATATTTTTGCACTCTTGAAATCGAATACGTATCTGTTCCCGAATCTTTTTTTCTTACCAGAAAAGAACTGTTTTATTACATATAATGCTGTCTAGGTACTAAGTTAAGCATTTGGACACTGTTTCCTGATATTTTGGAGTTCAATATTTGCAACAAAATTATGTTAAAAGAGATGATGTAAGAAAAAAAAATCAAGGTTTGATTTTCTCCTATTAATTAAGCAAAATGTTTGTTTAAATGAGCAAGAAGCACGAATTTGAAGCCGGAGTTTCATTAAAAGTATTATTGGAGAACGTCTGAATCGAATTACAAGCATTTTGGGGAAATCCGAAGATATCGAAAAAAAAATCATATTTTTTCGCCGCCGCTCCCCCCTTTGAAAATTTCGAAAAAATGATTTTTTTTCAAAGTCTTTTCTAGATGAACTGTGCTTCTAATATTAATTTTTGATTCAAACTGAGTACAAATTCACAAAAATTTTACAAGAAAACTGCTTAATGCAAAAAATATTCGAATTTTAAATATAGAAAATGCTTTTTTTTTCGAAATATTTTTCCACTCTTGAAATCGAATACGTATCTGTTCCCGAATCTTTTTTTCTTACCAGAAAAGAACTGTTTTTTACATATAATGCTGTCTAGGTACTAAGTTAAGCATTTGGACACTGTTTCCTGATATTTTGGAGTTCAATATTTGCAACAAAATTATGTTAAAAGAGATGATGTAAGAAAAAAAAATCAAGGTTTGATTTTCTCCTATTAATTAAGCAAAATGTTTGTTTAAATGAGCAAGAAGCACGACTTTGAAGCCGAAGTTTCATTAAAAGTATTATTGGAGAACGTCTGAATCGAATTACAAGCATTTTGGGGAAATCCGAAGATATCGAAAAAAAAATCATATTTTTTCGCCGCCGCTCCCCCCTTTGAAAATTTCGAAAAAATGATTTTTTTTCAAAGTCGTATTCTAGATGAACTGTGCTTCTTATATTAATTTTTGATTCAAACTGAGTACAAATTCACAAAAATTTTACAAGAAAACTGCTTAATGCAAAAAATATTCGAATTTTAAATATAGAAAATGCTTACTTTTTCGAAATATTTTTCCACTCTTGAAATCGAATACGTATCTGTTCCCGAATCTTTTTTTCTTACCAGAAAAGAACTGTTTTATTACATATAATGCTGTCTAGGTACTAAGTTAAGCATTTGGACACTGTTTCCTGATATTTTGGAGTTCAATATTTGCAACAAAATTATGTTAAAAGAGATGATGTAAGAAAAAAAAATCAAGGTTTGATTTTCTCCTATTAATTAAGCAAAATGTTTGTTTAAATGAGCAAGAAGCACGAATTCGAAGCCGGAGTTTCATTAAAAGTATTATTGGAGAACGTCTGAATCGAATTACAAGCATTTTGGGGAAACCCGAAGATATCGAAAAAAAATCATATTTTTTCGCCGCCGCTCCCCCCTTGGAAAATTTCGAAAAAATGATTTTTTTTCAAAGTCGTATTCTAGATGAACTGTGCTTCTAATATTAATTTTTGATTCAAACTGAGTACAAATTCACAAAAATTTTACAAGAAATCTGCTTAATGCAAAAAATATTCGAATTTTAAATATTGAAAATGCTTACTTTTTCGAAATATTTTTCCACTCTTGAAATCGAATATGTATCTGTTCCCGAATCTTTTTTCTTACCAGAAAAGAACTGTTTTATTACATATTATGCTGTCTAGGTACTAAGTTAAGCATTTGGACACTGTTTCCTGATATTTTGGAGTTCAATATTTGCAACAAAATTATGTTAAAAGAGATGATGTAAGAAAAAAAAATCAAGGTTTGATTTTCTCCTATTAATTAAGCAAAATGTTTGTTTAAATGAGCAAGAAGCACGATTTTGAAGCCAAAGTTTCATTAAAAGTATTATTGGAGAACGTCTGAATCGAATTACAAGCATTTTGGGGAAATCCGAAGATATCGAAAAAAAATCATATTTTTTCGCCGCCGCTCCCCCCTTGGAAAATTTCGAAAAAATGATTTTTTTTCAAAGTCGTATTCTAGATGAACTGTGCTTCTAATATTAATTTTTGATTCAAACTGAGTACAAATTCACAAAAATTTTACAAGAAATCTGCTTAATGCAAAAAATATTCGAATTCTAAATATTGAAAATGCTTACGTTTTCGAAATATTTTTCTACTCTTGAAATCGAATAAGTATCTGTTCCCGAATCTTTTTTTCTTACCAGAAAAGAACTGTTTTATTACATATAATGCTGTCTAGGTACTAAGTTAAGCATTTGGACACTGTTTCCTGATATTTTGGAGTTCAATATTTGCAACAAAATTATGTTAAAAGAGATGATGTAAGAAAAAAAAATCAAGGTTTGATTTTCTCCTATTAATTAAGCAAAATGTTTGTTTAAATGAGCAAGAAGCACGAATTCGAAGCCGGAGTTTCATTAAAAGTATTATTGGAGAACGTCTGAATCGAATTACAAGCATTTTGGGGAAACCCGAAGATATCGAAAAAAAATCATATTTTTTCGCCGCCGCTCCCCCCTTGGAAAATTTCGAAAAAATGATTTTTTTTCAAAGTCGTATTCTAGATGAACTGTGCTTCTAATATTAATTTTTGATTCAAACTGAGTACAAATTCACAAAAATTTTACAAGAAATCTGCTTAATGCAAAAAATATTCGAATTTTAAATATTGAAAATGCTTACTTTTTCGAAATATTTTTCCACTCTTGAAATCGAATACGTATCTGTTCCCGAATATCATAATAAAATCAAGGTTTGATTTTCTCCTATTAATTAAGCAAAATGTTTGTTTAAATGAGCAAGAAGCACGAATTTGAAGCCGGAGTTTCATTAAAAGTATTATTGGAGAACGTCTTAATCGAATTACAAGCATTTTGGGGAAATCCGAAGATATCGAAAAAAAATCATATTTTTTCGCCACCGCTCCCCCCTTGGAAAATTTCGAAAAAATGATTTTTTTTCAAAGTCATATTTTAGATGAACTGTGCTTCTAATATTAATTTTTGATTCAAACTGAATACAAATTCACAAAAATTTTACAAGAAATCTGCTTAATGCAAAAAATATTCGAATTTTAAATATTGAAAATGCTTACTTTTTCGAAATATTTTTCCACTCTTGAAATCGAATACGTATCTGTTCCCGAATCTTTTTTTCTTACCAGAAAAGAACTGTTTTATTACATATAATGCTGTCTAGGTACTTAGTTAAGCATTTGGACACTGTTTCCTGATATTTTGGAGTTCAATATTTGCAACAAAATTATGTTAAAAGAGATGATGTAAGAAAAAAAATCAAGGTTTGATTTTCTCCTATTAATTAAGCAAAATGTTTGTTTAAATGAGCAAGAAGCACGAATTTGAAGCCGGAGTTTCATTAAAAGTATTATTGGAGAACGTCTGAATCGAATGACAAGCATTTTGGGGAAATCCGAAGATATCGAAAAAATATCATATTTTTTCGCCGCCGCTCCCCCCTTTGAAAATTTCGAAAAATGATTTTTTTTCAAAGTCGTATTCTAGATGAACTGTGCTTCTAATATTAATTTTTGATTCAAACTGAATACAAATTCACAAAAATTTTACAAGAAAACTGCTTAATGCAAAAAATATTCGAATTTTAAATATAGAAAATGCTTATTTTTCGAAATATTTTTCCACTCTTGAAATCGAATAAGTATCTGTTAACGAATCTTTTTTCCTACCAAAAAAGAACTGATTTATTACATATAATGATGTCTAGGTACTAAGTTAAGCATTTGGTCACTGTTTCCTGATATTTTGGAGTTCAATATTTGCAACAAAATTATGTTAAAAGAGATGATGTAAGAAAAAAAAATCAAGGTTTGATTTACTCCTATTAATTAAGCGAAATGTTTGTTTAAATGAGCAAGAAGCACGAATTTGAAGCCGGAGTTTCATTAAAAGTATTATTGGAGAACGTCTGAATCGAATTACAAGCATTTTGGGGAAATCCGAAGATATCGAAAAAAAATCATATTTTTTCGCCGCCGCTCCCCCCTTTGAAAATTTCGAAAAAATGATTTTTTTTCAAAGTCATATTCTAGATGAACTGTGCTTCTAATATTAATTTTTGATTCAAACTGAGTACAAATTCACAAAAATTTTACAAGAAATCTGCTCAATGCAAAAAATATTCGAATTTTAAATATTGAAAATGCTTACTTTTTCGAAATATTTTTCCACTCTTGAAATCGAATACGTATCTGTTCCCGAATATTTTTTTCTTACCAGAAAAGAACTGTTTTATTACATATAATGCTGTCTAGGTACTAAGTTAAGCATTTGGACACTGTTTCCTGATATTTTGGAGTTCAATATTTGGAACAAAATTATGTTAAAAGAGATGATGTAAGAAAAAAAAATCAAGGTTTGATTTTCTCCTATTAATTAAGCAAAATGTTTGTTTAAATGAGCAAGAAGCACGATTTTGAAGCCGAAGTTTCATTAAATGTATTATTGGAGAACGTCTGAATCGAATTACAAGCATTTTGGGGAAATCCGAAGATATCGAAAAAAAATCATATTTTTTCGCCGCCGCTCCCCCCTTGGAAAATTTCGAAAAAATGATTTTTTTTCAAAGTCGTATTCTAGATGAACTGTGCTTCTAATATTAATTTTTGATTCAAACTGAGTACAAATTCACAAAAATTTTACAAGAAATCTGCTGAATGCAAAAAATATTCGAATTTTAAATATTGAAAATGCTTACTTTTTCGAAATATTTTTCCACTCTTGAAATCGAATACGTGTCTGTTCCCGAATCTTTTTTCCTATCAGAAAAGAACTGTTTTATTTCATATAATGCTGTCTAGGTACTAAGTTAAGCATTTGGACACTGTTTCCTGATATTTTGGAGTTCAATATTTGCAACAAAATTATGTTAAAAGAGATAATGTAAGAAAAAAAAATCAAGGTTTGATTTTCTCCTATTAATTAAGCAAAATGTTTGTTTAAATGAGCAAGAAACACGAATTTGAAGCCGGAGTTTTATTAAAAGTATTATTGGAGAACGTCTGCATCGAATTACAAGCATTTTGGGGAAATCCGAAGATATCGAAAAAAAATCATATTTTTTCGCCGCCGCTCCCCCCTTGGAAAATTTCGAAAAAATGATTTTTTTTCAAAGTCGTATTCTAGATGAACTATGCTTCTAATATTAATTTTTGATTCAAACTGAGTACAAATTCACAAAAATTTTACAAGAAATCTGCTGAATGCAAAAAATATTCGAATTTTAAATATTGAAAATGCTTACTTTTTCGAAATATTTTTCCACTCTTGAAATCGAATACGTTTCTGTTCCCGAATCTTTTTTCCTATCAGAAAAGAACTGTTTTATTACATATAATGCTGTCTAGGTACTAAGTTAAGCATTTGGACACTGTTTCCTGATATTTTGGAGTTCAATATTTGCAACAAAATTATGTTAAAAGAGATGATGTAAGAAAAAAAAATCAAGGTTTGATTTTCTCCTATTAATTAAGCAAAATGTTTGTTTAAATGAGCAAGAAGCACGAATTTGAAGCCGAAGTTTCATTAAAAGTATTATTGGAGAACGTCTGAATCGAATTACAAGCATTTTGGGGAAATCCGAAGATATCGAAAAAAAATCATATTTTTTCGCCGCCGCTCCCCCCTTTGAAAATTTCGAAAAAATGATTTTTTTTCAAAGCCATATTCTAGATGAACTGTGTTTCTTATATTAATTTTTGATTCAAACTGAGTACAAATTCACAAAAATTTTACAAGAAAACTGCTTAATGCAAAAAATATTCGAATTTTAAATATAGAAAATGCTTACTTTTTCGAAATATTTTTCCACTCTTGAAATCGAATAAGTATCTGTTCCCGAATCTTTTTTTCTTACCAGAAAAGAACTGTTTTATTACATATAATGCTGTCTAGGTACTAAGTTAAGCATTTGGACACTGTTTCCTGATATTTTGGAGTTCAATATTTGCAACAAAATTATGTTAAAAGAGATGATGTAAGAAAAAAAAATCAAGGTTTGATTTTCTCCTATTAATTAAGCAAAATGTTTGTTTAAATGAGCAAGAAGCACGAATTTGAAGCCGGAGTTTCATTAAAAGTATTATTCGAGAACGTCTGAATCGAATTACAAGCATTTTGGGGAAATCCGAAGATATAGAAAAAAAATCATATTTTTTCGCCGCCGCTCCCCCCTTTGAAAATTTCGAAAAAATGATTTTTTTTCAAAGTCATATTCTAGATGAACTGTGTTTCTTATATTAATTTTTGATTCAAACTGAGTACAAATTCACAAAAATTTTAAAAGAAAACTGCTTAATGCAAAAAATATTCGAATTTTAAATATAGAAAATGCTTACTTTTTCGAAATATTTTTCCACTCTTGAAATCGAATACGTATCTGTTCCCGAATCTTTTTTCCTACAAGAAAAGAACTGTTTTATTACATATAATGCTGTCTAGGTACTAAGTTAAGGATTTGGACACTGTTTCCTGATATTTTGGAGTTCAATATTTGCAACAAAATTATGTTAAAAGAGATGATGTAAGAAAAAAAAATCAAGGTTTGATTTTCTCCTATTAATGTAGCAAAATGTTTGTTTAAATGAGCAAGAAGCACGAATTTGAAGCCGGAGTTTCATTAAAAGTATTATTCGAGAACGTCTGAATCGAATTACAAGCATTTTGGGGAAATCCGAAGATATCGAAAAAAAATAATATTTTTTCGCCGCCGCTCCCCCCTTTGAAAATTTCGAAAAAATGATTTTTTTTCAAAGTCATATTCTAGATGAACTGTGTTTCTTATATTAATTTTTGATTCAAACTGAGTACAAATTCACAAAAATTTTACAAGAAATCTGCTTAATGCAAAAAATATTCGAATTTTAAATATTGAAAATGCTTACTTTTTCGAAATATCTTTCCACTCTTGAAATCGAATACGTATCTGTTCCCGAATCTTTTTTTCTTACCAGAAAAGAACTGTTTTATTACATATAATGCTGTCTAGGTACTAAGTTAAGCATTTGGACACTGTTTCCTGATATTTTGGAGTTCAATATTTGCAACAAAATTATGGTAAAAGAGATGATGTAAGAAAAAAAAATCAAGGTTTGATTTTCTCCTATTAATTAAGCAAAATGTTTGTTTGAATGAGCAAGAAGCACGATTTTGAAGCCGAAGTTTCATTAAAAGTATTATTGGAGAACGTCTGAATCGAATTACAAGCATTTTGGGGAAATCCGAAGATATCGAAAAAAAATCATACTTTTTCGCCGCCGCTCCCCCCTCTGAAAATTTCGAAAAAATGTTTTTTTTTCAAAGTCATATTCTAGATGAACTGTGCTTCTAATATTAATTTTTTATTCAAACTGAGTACAAATTCACAAAAATTTTACAAGAAATCTGCTTAATGCAAAAAATATTCGAATTTTAAATATAGAAAATGCTTACTTTTTCGAAATATTTTTCCACTCTTGAAATCGAATAAGTATCTGTTCCCGAATCTTTTTTCCTATCAGAAAAGAACTGTTTTATTACATATAATGCTGTCTAGGTACTAAGTTAAGCATTTGGACACTGTTTCCTGATATTTTGGAGTTCAATATTTGCAACAAAATTATGTTAAAAGAGATGATGTAAGAAAAAAAAATCAAGGTTTGATTTTCTCCTATTAATTAAGCAAAATGTTTGTTTAAATGAGCAAGAAGCACGAATTTGAAGCCGGAGTTTCATTAAAAGTATTATTGGAGAACGTCTGAATCGCATTACAAGCATTTTGGGGAAATACGAAGATATCGAAAAAAAATCATATTTTTTCGCCGCCGCTCCCCCCTTGGAAAATTTCGAAAAAATGATTTTTTTTCAAAGTCATATTCTAGATGAACTGTGCTTCTAATATTAATTTTTGATTCAAACTGAGTACAAATTCACAAAAATTTTACAAGAAAACTGCTTAATGCAAAAAATATTCGAATTTTAAATATAGAAAATGCTTACTTTTTCGAAATATTTTTCCACTCTTGAAATCGAATACGTATCTGTTCCCGAATCTTTTTTTCTACCAGAAAAGAACTGATTTATTACATATAATGCTGTCTAGGTACTAAGTTAAGCATTTGGACACTGTTTCCTGATATTTTTGAGTTCAATATTTGCAACAAAATTATGTTAAAAGAGATGATGTAAGAAAAAATAATCAAGGTTTGATTTTCTCCTATTAATTAAGCAAAATGTTTGTTTAAATGAGCAAGAAGCACGAATTTGAAGCCGGAGTTTCATTAAAAGTATTATTGGAGAACGTCTGAATCGATTTACAAGCATTTTGGGGAAATCCAAAGATATCGAAAAAAGATCATATTTTTTCGCCGCCGCTCCCCCCTTGGAAAATTTCGAAAAAATTATTTTTTTCAAAGTCGTATTCTAGATGAACTGTGCTTCTAATATTAATTTTTGATTCAAACTGAGTACAAATTCACAAAAATTTTACAAGAAATCTGCTTAATGCAAAAAATATTCGAATTTTAAATATTGAAAATGCTTACTTTTTCGAAATATTTTTCCACTCTTGAAATCGAATAAGTATCTGTTCCCGAATCTTTTTTTCTTACCAGAAAAGAACTGCTTTATTACATATAATGCTGTCTAGGTACTAAGTTAAGCATTTGGACACTGTTGCCTGATATTTTGGAGTTCAATATTTGCAACAAAATTATGTTAAAAGAGATGATGTAAGAATAAAAAAATCAAGGTTTGATTTTCTCCTATTAATTAAGCAAAATGTTTGTTTAAATGAGCAAGAAGCACGAATTTGAAGCCGGAGTTTCATTAAAAGTATTATTGGAGAACGTCTGAATCGAATTACAAGCATTTTGGGGAAATCCGAAGATATTGAAAAAAAATTATATTTTTTCGCCTCCGCTCCCCCCTTGGAAAATTTCGAAAAAATTATTTTTTTTTCAAAGTCCTATTCTAGATGAACAGTGCTTCTAATATTAATTTTTGATTCAAACTGAGTACAAATTCACAAAAATTTTACAAGTAATCTGCTTAATGCAAAAAATATTCGAATTTTAAATATTGAAAATGCTTACTTTTTCGAAATATTATCCCACTCTTGAAATCGAATACGTATCTGTTCCCGAATCTTTTTTTCTTAACAGAAAAGAACTGTTTTGTTACATATAATGCTGTCTAGGTACTAAGTTAAGCATTTAGACACTGTTTAATGATATTTTGGAGTTCAATATTTGCAACAAAATTATGTTAAAAGAGATGATGTAAGAAAAAAAAATCAAGGTTTGATTTTCTCCTATTAATTTAGCAAAATGTTTATTTAAATGAGCAAGAAGTACGATTTTGAAGCCGAAGTTTCATTAAAAGTATTATTGGAGAACGTCTGAATCGAATTACAAGCATTTTGGGGAAATCCGAAGATATCGAAAAAAAATCATATTTTTTCGCCGCCGCTCACCCCTTGGAAAATTTCGAAAAAATGATTTTTTTTCAAAGTCGTATTCTAGATGAACTCTGCTTCTTATATTAATTTTTGATTCAAACTGAGTACAAATTCACAAAAATTTTACAAGAAATCTGCTTAATGCAAAATATATTCGAATTTTAAATATAGAAAATGCTTACTTTTTCGAAATATTTTTCCACTCTTGAAATCGAATACGTATCTGTTCCCGAATCTTTTTTTCTTACCAGAAAAGAACTGTTTTATTACATATAATGCTGTCTAGGTACTAAGTTAAGCATTTGGTCACTGTTTCCTGATATTTTGGAGTTCAATATTTGCAACAAAATTATGTTAAAAGAGATGATGTAAGAAAAAAAAAATCAAGATTTGATTTTCTCCTATTAATTAAGCAAAATGTTTGTTTAAATGAGCAAGAAGCACGAATTTGAGGCCGGAGTTTCATTAAAAGTATTATTGGAGAACGTCTGAATCGAATTACAAGCATTTTGGGGAAATCCGAAGATATCGAAAAAAAAATCATATTTTTTCGCCGCCGCTCCCCCCTTGGAAGATTTCGAAAAAATGATTTTTTTTCAAAGTCGTATTCTAGATGAACTGTGCTTCTAATATTAATTTTTGATTCAAACTGAGTACAAATTCACAAAAATTTTACAAGAAATCTGCTTAATGCAAAAAATATTCGAATTTTAAATATTGAAAATGCTTACTTTTTCGAAATATTTTTCCACTCTTGAAATCGAATAAGTATCTGTTCCCGAATCTTTTTTTCTTACCAGAAAAGAACTGCTTTATTACATATAATGCTGTCTAGGTACTAAGTTAAGCATTTGGACACTGTTGCCTGATATTTTGGAGTTCAATATTTGCAACAAAATTATGTTAAAAGAGATGATGTAAGAATAAAAAAATCAAGGTTTGATTTTCTCCTATTAATTAAGCAAAATGTTTGTTTAAATGAGCAAGAAGCACGAATTTGAAGCCGGAGTTTCATTAAAAGTATTATTGGAGAACGTCTGAATCGAATTACAAGCATTTTGGGGAAATCCGAAGATATTGAAAAAAAATTATATTTTTTCGCCTCCGCTCCCCCCTTGGAAAATTTCGAAAAATTATTTTTTTTTCAAAGTCCTATTCTAGATGAACAGTGCTTCTAATATTAATTTTTGATTCAAACTGAGTACAAATTCACAAAAATTTTACAAGTAATCTGCTTAATGCAAAAAATATTCGAATTTTAAATATTGAAAATGCTTACTTTTTCGAAATATTATCCCACTCTTGAAATCGAATACGTATCTGTTCCCGAATCTTTTTTTCTTACCAGAAAAGAACTGTTTTGTTACATATAATGCTGTCTAGGTACTAAGTTAAGCATTTAGACACTGTTTAATGATATTTTGGAGTTCAATATTTGCAACAAAATTATGTTAAAAGAGATGATGTAAGAAAAAAAATCAAGGTTTGATTTTCTCCTATTAATTTAGCAAAATGTTTATTTAAATGAGCAAGAAGTACGATTTTGAAGCCGAAGTTTCATTAAAAGTATTATTGGAGAACGTCTGAATCGAATTACAAGCATTTTGGGGAAATCCGAAGATATCGAAAAAAAATCATATTTTTTCGCCGCCGCTCACCCCTTGGAAAATTTCGAAAAAATGATTTTTTTTCAAAGTCGTATTCTAGATGAACTCTGCTTCTTATATTAATTTTTGATTCAAACTGAGTACAAATTCACAAAAATTTTACAAGAAATCTGCTTAATGCAAAATATATTCGAATTTTAAATATAGAAAATGCTTACTTTTTCGAAATATTTTTCCACTCTTGAAATCGAATACGTATCTGTTCCCGAATCTTTTTTTCTTACCAGAAAAGAACTGTTTTATTACATATAATGCTGTCTAGGTACTAAGTTAAGCATTTGGTCACTGTTTCCTGATATTTTGGAGTTCAATATTTGCAACAAAATTATGTTAAAAGAGATGATGTAAGAAAAAAAAAATCAAGATTTGATTTTCTCCTATTAATTAAGCAAAATGTTTGTTTAAATGAGCAAGAAGCACGAATTTGAGGCCGGAGTTTCATTAAAAGTATTATTGGAGAACGTCTGAATCGAATTACAAGCATTTTGGGGAAATCCGAAGATATCGAAAAAAAAATCATATTTTTTCGCCGCCGCTCCCGCCTTGGAAGATTTCGAAAAAATGATTTTTTTTTTCAAAGTCATATTCTAGATGAACTGTGCTTCTAATATTAATTTTTGTTTCAAACTGAGTACAAATTCACAAAAATTTTACAAGAAATCTGCTTAATGCAAAAAATATTCGAATTTTAAATATTGAAAATGGTTACTTTTTCGAAATATTTTTCCACTCTTGAAATCGAATACGTATCTGTTCCCAAATCTTTTTTCCTACCAGAAAAGAACTGATTTATTACATATAATGCTGTCTAGGTACTAAGTTAAGCATTTGGACACTGTTTCTTGATATTTTGGAGTTCAATATTTGCAACAAAATTATGTTAAAAGAGATGATGTAAGAAAAAAAATCAAGGTTTGATTTTCTCCTATTAATTAAGCAAAATGTTTGTTTAAATGAGCAAGAAGCACGATTTTGAAGCCGAAGTTTCATTAAAAGTATTATTGGAGAACGTCTGAATCGAGGTTACAAGCATTTTGGGGAAATCCGAAGATATCGAAAAAAAACATATTTTTTCGCCGCCGCCCCCCCCCCCCCCTTTGACAATTTCGAAAAAATGATTTTTTTTTCAAAGTCGTATTCTAGATGAACTGTGCTTCTAATAATAATTTTTGATTCAAACCGAGTACAAATTCACAAAAATTTTACAAGAATCTGCTTAATGCAAAAAATATTCGAATTTTAAATATTGAAAATGCTTACTTTTTCGAAATATTTTTCCACTCTTGAAATCGAATACGTATCTGTTCCCGAATCTTTTTTCCTACCAGAAAAGAACTGATTTATTACATATAATGCTGTCTAGGTACTAAGTTAAGCATTTGGACACTGTTTCCTGATATTTTGGAGTTCAATATTTGCAACAAAATTATGTTAAAAGAGATAATGTAAGAAAAAAAATCAAGGTTTGATTTTCTCCTATTAATTAAGCAAAATGTTTGTTTAAATGAGCAAGAAGCACGAATTTGAAGCCGAAGTTTCATTAAAAGTATTATTGGAGAACGTCTGAATCGAATTACAAGCATTTTGGGGAAATCCGAAGATATTGAAAAAAAATCATATTTTTTCGCCGCCGCTCCCCCCTTGGAAAATTTCGAAAAAATTATTTTTTTTTCAAGTTCTATTCTAGATGAACTGTGCTTCTAATATTAATTTTTGATTCAAACTGAGTACAAATTCACAAAAATTTTACAAGAAATCTGCTTAATGCAAAAAATATTCGAATTTTAAATATTGAAAATGCTTACTTTTTCGAAATATTATCCCACTCTTGAAATCGAATACGTATCTGTTCCCGAATCTTTTTTTCTTACCAGAAAAGAACTGTTTTATTACATATATGCTGTCTAGGTACTAAGTTAAGCATTTGGACACTGTTTCCTGATATTTTGGAGTTCAATATTTGCAACAAAATTATGTTAATAGAGATGATGTAACAAAAAAAAATCAAGGTTTGATTTTCTCCTATTAATTAAGCAAAATGTTTGTTTAAATGAGCAAGAAGCACGATTTTGAAGCCGAGGTTTCATTAAAAGTATTACTGGAGAAAGTCTGAATCGAATTACAAGCATTTTGGGGAAATCCGAAGATATCGAAAAAAAATCATATTTTTTCGCCGCCGCTCCCCCCTTGGAAAATTTCGAAAAAATGATTTTTTTTCAAAGCCATATTCTAGATGAACTGTGCTTCTAATATTAATTTTTGATTTAAACTGAATACAAATTCACAAAAATTTTACAAGAAAACTGCTTAATGCAAAAAATATTCGAGTTTTAAATATAGAAAATGCTTACTTTTTCGAAATATTTTTCCACTCTTGAAATCGAATACGTATCTGTTCCCGAATCTTTTTTTCTTACCAGAAAAGAACTGTTTTATTACATATAACGCTGTCTAGGTACTAAGTTAAGCATTTGGACACTGTTTCCTGATATTTTGGAGTTCAATATTTGCAACAAAATTATGTTAAAAAGAGATGATGTAAGAAAAAAAAATTAAGGTTTGATTTTCTCCTATTAATTAAGCAAAATGTTTGTTTAAATGAGCAAGAAGCACGAATTTGAAGCCGAAGTTTCATTAAAAGTATTATTGGAGAACGTCTGAGTCGAATTACAAGTATTTTGAGGAAATCCGAAGATATCGAAAAGAAATCATATTTTTTCGCCGCCGCTCCCCCTTGGAAAATTTCGAAAAAATGATTTTTTTTCAAAGTCGTATTCTAGATGAACTGTGCTTCTAATATTAATTTTTGATTCAAACTGAGTACAAATTCACAAAAATTTTACAAGAAAACTGCTTAATGCAAAAAATATTCGAGTTTTAAATATAGAAAATGCTTACTTTTTCGAATATTTTTGCCACTCTTGAAATCGAATACGTATCTGTCCCCGAATCTTTTTTCCTATCAGAAAAGAACTGTTTTATTACATATAATGCTGTCTAGGTACTAAGTTAAGCATTTGGACACTGTTTCCTGATATTTTGGAGTTCAATATTTGCAACAAAATTATGTAAAAAGAGATGATGTAAGAAAAAAAAATCAAGGTTTGATTTTCTCCTACTAATTGAAGCGAAATGTTTGTTTAAACGAGCAAGAAGCACGATTTTGAAGCCGGAGTTTCATTAAAATTATTATCGGAGAACGTCTGAATCGAATTACAAGCATTTTGGGGAAATCCGAAGATATCGAAAAAAAATCATATTTTTTCGCCGCCGCTCCCCCCTTTTGAAAATTTCAAAAAATGATTTTTTTTTTCAAAGTCGTATTCTAGATGAACTGTGCTTCTTATATTAATTTTTGATTCAAACTGAATACAAATTCACAAAAATTTTACAAGAAATCTGCTTAATGCAAAAAATATTCGAATTTTAAATATTGAAAATGCTTACTTTTTCGAAATATTTTTCACTCTTGAAATCGAATACGTATCTGTTCCCGAATCTTTTTTCCTATCAGAAAAGAAAAGTCGTATTCTAGATGAACTGTGCTTCTAATATTAATTTTTGATTCAAACTGAGTACAAATTCACAAAAATTTTACAAGAAATCTGCTTAATGCAAAAAATATTCGAATTTTAAATATTGAAAATGCTTACTTTTTCGAATATTTTTTCCACTCTTGAAATCGAATACGTATCTGTTTCCCGAATCTTTTTTTCTTACCAGAAAAGAACTGTTTTATTACATATAATGCTGTTTAGGTACTAAGTTAAGCATTTGGACACTGTTTCCTGATATTTTGGAGTTCAATATTTGCAACAAAATTATGTTAAAAGAGATGATGTAAGAAAAAAAAAATCAAGGTTTGATTTTCTCCTATTAATTAAGCAAAATGTTTGTTTAAATGAGCAAGAAGCACGATTTTGAAGCCGAAGTTTCATTAAAAGTATTATTGGAGAACGTCTGAATCGAATTACAAGCATTTTGGGGAAATCCGAAGATATCGAAAAAAAATCATATATTTTCGCCGCCGCTCCCCCCTTTGAAAATTTCGAAGAAATGATTTTTTTTCAAAGTCGTATTCTAGATGAACTGTGCTTCTAATATTAATTTTTGATTCAAACTGAGTACAAATTCACAAAAATTTTACAAGAAATCTGCTTAATGCAAAAAATATTCGAATTTTAAATATTGAAAATGCTTACTTTTTCGAAATATTTTTCCACTCTTGAAATCGAATACGTATCTGTTCCCGAATCTTTTTTTCTTACCAGAAAAGAACTGTTTTATTACATATAATGCTGTCTAGGTACTAAGTTAAGCATTTGGACACTGTTTCCTGATATTTTGGAGTTCAATATTTGCAACAAAATTATGTTAAAAGAGATGATGTAAGAAAAAAAATCAAGGTTTGATTTTCTCCTATTAATTAAGCAATATGTTTGTTTAAATGAGCAAGAAGCACGATTTTGAAGCCGAAGTTTCATTAGAAGTATTATTGGAGAACGTCTGAATCGAATTACAAGCATTTTGGGGAAATCCGAAGATATCGAAAAAAAATCATATTTTTTCGCCGCCGCACCCCCCTTGGAAAATTTCGAAAAAATGATTTTTTTTAAAGTCGTATTCTAGATGAACTGTGCTTCTAATATTAATTTTTGATTCAAACTGAGTACAAATTCACAAAAATTTTACAAGAAATCTGCTTAATGCAAAAATATTCGAATTTTAATTATAGAAAATGCTTACTTTTTCGAAATATTTTTCCACTCTTGAAATCGAATTCGTATCTGTTCCCGAATCTTTTTTTCTTACCAGAAAAGAACTGATTTATTGCATATAATGCTGTCTAGGTACTAAGTTAAGCCTTTGGACACTGTTTCCTGATATTTTGGAGTTCAATATTTGCAACAAAATTATGTTAAAAGAGATGATGTAAGAAAAAAAAATCAAGGTTTGATTTTCTCCTATTAAAAGTATTATTGGAGAACGTCTGAATCGAATTACAAGCATTTTGGGGAAATCCGATGATATCGAAAAAAAATCATATTTTTTCGCCGCCGCTCCCCCCTTGGAAAATTTCGAAAAAATGATTTTTTTCAAAATCGTATTCTAGATGAACTGTGCTTCTAATATTAATTTTTGATTCAAACTGAGTACAAATTCACAAAATTTTACAAGAAAACTGCTTAATGCAAAAAATATTCGAATTTTAAATATAGAAAATGCTTACTTTTTCGAAATATTTTTTCCACTCTTGAAATCGAATCTGTTCCGAATCTTTTTTTTCTTACCAGAAAAGAACTGATTTATTACATATAATGCTGTCTAGGTACTAAGTTAAGCATTTGGACACTGTTTCCTGATATTTTGGAGTTCAATATTTGCAACAAAATTATGTTAAAAGAGATGATGTAAGAAAAAAAAATCAAGGTTTTGATTTTTTCCTATTAATTAAGCAAAATGTTTGTTTAAATGAGCAAGAAGCACGAATTTGAAGCCGGAGTTTCATTAAAAGTATTATTCGAGAACGTCTGAATCGAATTACAAGCATTTTGGGGAAATCCGAAGATATAGAAAAAAGTCATATTTTTTTCGCCGCCGCTCCCCCCTTTGAAAATTTCGAATAAAATGATTTTTTTTTCAAAGTCATATTTTAGATGAACTGTGCTTCTAATATTAATTTTTGATTCAAACTGAGTACAAAATTCACAAAAATTTTACAAGAAATCTGCTTAATGCAAAAAATATTCGAATTTTAAAAATTGAAAATGCTTACTTTTTCGAAATATTTTTCCACTCTTGAAATCGAATACGTATCTGTTCCCGAATCTTTT